>JAZKJV010002285.1:600000-898081 GCA_037367405.1 Ottelia alismoides | reverse complement strand
TCTACGTCCATGGAATGAAGACTGACCACCTCTCCCTCTCGACACAACCATCGCCGAAGGTAGAGTAGAAGTACTGGAGGTGACCGAGATGCGGTTAAGCCTCCGGTAAACTTCCTCCATAGGAGTAATAATAGCATCGACAAGTATCTATGATCGGGCAGCTTCATATTCAGGATCAAGAGGCGCGAGCAGTACCCCCACCATGGTAGCATTCCAGAAAGTCTTCTGTTGCTCAGGGGTGGCCGTGAGAGGTATAGTACTGTAGAGTTTCTCAAACATCCCCCGTAGGGATGTATACAAGGAATGTAGTGGCCGGTCATTCTGCTTCATGGTGAATATGTCGTGCTGGAGCTGTAACATCGTCTCATTTCGTACATACGAATAAGTGGCCGCTAGGATGTCCCACATCGCCTTAGCGGTGGCTTGATGGAGAACATCATTTGCTATCTCCATCGACAACGTGTCTGAGAGCCAGACCTTGGCATATGAATCAGCCTCCCAGGAGGCATAGATCCCAGTCTTCGCTGCCGGTTCTTCCTCGGTACGGATGTGCTTCTTACCGTTCGACTTCATGAGGCTCATGAGCTGCATCGCCCAGAGCTCATAATTCGTCCCATCCATCTTAACTATTGGCGGGGACCTTTGAACGTGCCTATGGAGGGCATATCGACTTTGTTTTCTGACATGTCGGTGGAGACGAAGAACTAGGATCCGTAGACCAAAAGAAAATTGTCTACATAAACTGTATAGGATTTGAGTGCATATGTAGACATTACACACTCAAATCCATGGGGGGAGAGAGAGAGAAGCCGATGGAAGGGTAGGCACCGACGTTGGAGAGGGGAGCCCAGCGGTGGAGGATCCCAACGGTGTGGAGGGAGGGCCCCAGGGGTGGAGGAAGCCCCCGACGGTGGAGGGAGGGCCCGGTGGTGGAGGAGGGCCCCGATGGCGGGAGAATGAGGGGAGGGAGGTGGCAGCGACGTCGAGAAGGAGGGAGAAAGGGGGGAGGGGAGGCGGCGGTGAGAAGGGTTAGGGTTTTAGGGTTAGGGTTTTGGCTCTGATACCATGTTGGTGGAAAAGAGTAATCTATCTATTCCATAGAACCCTAAGCTTATATAGAGAGGACCCATGGGTAAATTACATAAGAGGTTATTAAAAAGTAAAAAATAGAATAAACGATACACCGACTACATAATTATCTTGACATATACAATTGCAATGCATTATACCATTATATATATGCAATATTTTATTGTTTGTTCATGTATTATTTTCATGAGTATATGCAATGTATCGTCTAATATTTTAATATATGTTGATTGAGGATTTGCTCATGTATTGCAAATCTACATGTATGTATATTGAGGTTTTATTATTATGAATAATAAAATATGTAAAGTTTTTATGGCTAAATGATTTTTTGTGATTACATATTAAGCAATTAATGGCATCTACTCAACTATCTAACATAAATTATTTTTTTCTTAGATCTTCTTTAACTACACTTTATTACATAAATTCAGTAGTAATATTATTTGTGTATATTTATTTATTTTAAATTAAAAATTAGAAAACCACACTGAACTGCATATACCTCACATATGCCCCGCATACCGGTTATTCACTATTCAGTGACCTATCCAAACACATATGCATACTGCTTTCCTGAACCTTGGCGGGGCTATATAAAGAGCCCAACATCCATTGTAACATTGAATGAGGATTCAATATAAGACATCAACCCTGTGATGTGTTTTCTTGTGGTTTCATCCTGCTCCTCACGGAGCAGGGTTCCACGTAAATGCATGTGTTCTTCATTGTTCGTATTTGTTTATTTCTGATTATCAATTCCGCATTACGTTTTCTACATGGTATTAGAGCGGGTTTGCTTCTGGATTTGCTTTTGAAGTTGGATTTTGATTTTTAATGAATTCTTTATATGTTCAAATTCGAGAAGAAAGCTGTTCCAAAGTTTTGGAGATTTCAAGGGTTTTTTTTACTTAGTGCTTCCCTTCCTTCCAACAATAACGAAGGTCTTGGGTGATAATACTTCTTTAATAAAACTAATGCCATCCTCACTGCTTGCAAGCTCGACAAGGGGCTACTTCAGCAAATCTTGTGCGATCATTTATTTTGCTGATCGATTCGTTAAGAGGTCAAGGTGTATTTAGAATAACCTTTTTATATTGTTGAATGCATGAAATTCCTAGTGGACTTCATTGTCCTAGATATGGATTTCTCTAAACAGCTATGCCTAATCCATATCATTCTTGATAGAACTTTTTTACAAAGAGCAAAGTTTCTATTTGATTATAAACTGGGAAGTTATGCTTTAGCGTTCAATATGAGAATATACAAGTAGAGATGGCCAAAGATGCATCCAACCATGTTGCCTCAGATGGCAATTTTGAGATTTCAAAATTCTACATATGATTGTAATTTCATGTACAGAATTTGCCAAAATGATCTATCAAGTTACATTGAGGCCCAAGGTCCAAGTCATGCTCTCATCCATATAAAATGATTTGGAAAGTGCAATCATCTATTTTTCAGAGGCAAATGATGTATTTTTAAAAGATATTTATGAATTGCATTAGATCCCTCCTGTTTAGATGATGAAGAGTGTTATATGTACCTGTCGGGTATAGTAGATCGAGCCAGTCTGAAGTTGAGTAGCCAACCGAGTCGGATGATGTCATATTATCATGTTTCTGGACATCTTCTATAATCCGATTCATGAATAAAATCTAGAGGTGGTAGCAGTATTTTCAAATACACATTTCACCATTAGCACACTCCATCAACAATTAGAGCCATAGCTATCATATTCTTTCATACCGGAGCTTATAACTTTACCTTCGAAACTTAAATATGTTTGGGTGTAGATAAATAGTTTATGATCATTATTAGCTCGCAATTAATCGATGACCAATAATCTTGCATGCTAGAGATTCCAGAGTAAGGCAAGAGGTTGTGTTGGATCTCCATGGGATTAGTCCAGTTCTCTATTCACACAATATCTATCTGAATGAGGACATCGATTCGTCCCGTGAGTTTTAGCTAATTATGAATTCTAATCTTTAAGAAGTTGTCAATAAGGAACCACTAAATGATTTGAGGCTGACTTCACCTATCCCACGTTTAAATTTGTATAGGAGAGTTTACTCCATGTAGTTCGGAAGAAGTGGGATATACATATGGTTCGTAATGACAATGGAGAGGAGATTCCGATAAAAGTAACCACATCACGGTGTGTCTTCGTTGACTACATGCATCTTAACTGATGCAGCATGATATCAATTTTAGTGAACATTTGTTTTGTTTATTTATTTATCATTTGTTTTGTTTATTTTATTTATTTATGTCCTATGTAAAAGGCTCATTATAAAAGGCCTTATTATCCTTTCTTTTTTTGTTTTCTTTCTTTCCCTAATGTTAGGGAGTTGTTGCTTATTTTGAGGGGGAATTAGCCTCTATAAAAGGGCCCCTTGTATTAGGGTTGAAAAAAAGTTGAATAAGAATTAATTTTTCCCTCACTTATCTCTCTCTTTCCCTCTCTCTCTCTCCTCTCGGACCCGCACCCTTCCCCTCTCCCCGCTACTCGTCCATTCCCATGCCCTAATCCTCCCTCGACCGCCGCCTCTCTCCCCTCTCTTCCCTCTCCCTCTCGCCGCCTCCCCTAGGCCCTCCTCCTTCTCCTTCCACGCCCGTGGCCCTCGCCCACCATCTCCCCCATCCCGACGCCGCCCCTCTTCCCCTGCCTCCCCCCACTGCTCGGCCCCGTCAACCCGTGCCCGCCCCCGCGCCGCCTCCTCCCAGCCCCGGTATCCCCCTCCGCCACGCCGCACCGCCCCTCTCCTCCTACCCCCACCACTTGGCCACCCAACGCCGCCTCCCGCCCTCTCTCACCGTCCCGAGCCGCCGCGCCCTCCGGGCGGCTTCCACCCTCCCTGTGGCATCGCCAGCGACCCCCTAGTGACCGTTACCCCTCCCGTGAAGCCAGCACTACCACCAGCCGAGTTCGGCGTGACCGCCGACCTGTGGCCCTGTCGAAACCCGCCGGTGCCGTTGCAAGCCGTCCAAAGCTTCGAGAATACGCCGACCAGATCTGAAGCGCGCCTAACGGACCCCTTGCGGGTTGTGGTATGAGTGTTTCTCCCGCATATTATTCCACTTTATAAAGTTAGATTTGTGGCTGTTACATTGCTGTTTAGTTTGGTGATTTATTGAGGTTCTAAGACTGCAACATCGTCATTTATTTCCTCTAACCATTAACTACTTGATTGCTCTAAGTTTGTGGAATAATCGGTGCTAAAACTCGAATAGCTTTTCGTCTATTGTTGCTGATTTTTGCGTATTGCACATCCTTTCATTCGTTTCGTCATTTAATTCCATAGTTCCATTGTTCGGATCGCCACTTAGGTCATTATCCCATTAGGTTGCATCAATTTGGTATTAGAGCCTAACGATCTTGCATCTCACTTGCATTCCTTTTATTCATTGCATAAAAAAAAACACACAAAACAAACAAAAAAATCCCCAAAACAAAGAAAGCCGAAACCCTAGGATTCCCATGGCCGACAAACCTAGTGCCTCTAAACCCACCTATACCCAACACCCTGAATTAACATTAGAGGCTTTGTCTGCCTAATTACAACACATGTGCAATCAACTGAGCACTCAAATCGCCGGAGTAGATCGTCGAGTTAACAACGCCTACAAACAAATTGCCACATTGAATAGTCGCGTGCTAGGACCAGACCATAGTAATGAAACACCCGACAAAGGTCGACGTACTGGTCGGAAACCGCACTCCCGGAGTAGCACTTCCTACGACTCTAGCTCATCTACTTCTGACGGACACGTTAGCGATGATCACTCCCAAGAAAATAATGAAGAAGGATCAGGAGATGACATCCCTTTCATTCCCAAGATTCAAGTTCCCCTCACTTCTGGACATCAATTCCCGCCACGACCTGGACCTAGGTCCGATGACGGATGGGATCGAGGCATCCGTCTCGACGTTCCGGAATTTGACGGAGGACGAGACCCTGATGTCTTTTTGGATTGGCTCCAAACCGTCGAGCACTTCTTTGTGTGGAAGTCTATGCCGAGCGAACGAAAGGTTCAATTCGTCACCATCAAATTAGAGGGACATGCTCTGCTATGGTGGGACCATTTGCAGTCTAAACGCAAACGAAAGGGAAAAAGTAAAATCCGCAGTTGGAGCAAAATGAAAGCCAAATTGAAGACCAAGTTCGTGCCGGAAGATTACAAACGAGATCTGTACGCACGACTGCAATCATGGAGACAAGGCACTATGAGCGTCAGAGAATACACCGAAGGGTTCCAATCCCTCGTTCACCGCAACCGATTGCAGGAGACCCTTGTCCAGGAGGTCACCCGCTACATGCAAGAACTCCAACCCGTTATTCAGGATGAACTCTACCTCCACAACTGTCGAGACGTTGACGAAGCTTACAAGCAGGCTGAGCGGGCTGAGACTAAGCTTGCTAAAGCCCAGACCAGGAGGATGTCCTTCCCGGTGAACTCCGTCTCGCGCACCAGTACCCCGATGACGACCTCCAAACCATTAGTGTCCCCATCAATTCCTACGGGTAAACCCCAGACAAAACCCTCAACTCCTGCCGTCACCCGACCACCTATTGGAAACCCCGGACCAGGCATCTTGGGAAGCCAACCTGTTGTCGGACCTGACACTTGTTTCCGATGTTATCAAAAGGGACATCGAACATCAGAGTGCCCAAACCCTAAGGCCAGCCCGCCCATTTATGCACCGTCGACGACCCTGAAGACCCTGACCCTGACCAACAGGAGTCACCTGAAGAGGATCTGACTGCTTTGACGGCTAACACCATGGGAGCCGATGACTATGAGCCTGTAGGAGTGGATGGAGACGTATCCGGACCCTTCTTGATCATTGAACATGAGAACTTTATCGCTCCTGACAACGCACCCACAAACATCCTGCTCACACCCGCTGTCAACGACGCTGATAGTTGGCTGCGACGCAGCATCTTCCGAACCACCTGCACTTCAGGAGGGCGACGCTGTTCGCTGATCATTGATGGAGGAAGCGTTGAGAACTTCGTTTCACAAGAAATGGTCGATAAGTTGGGTCTGTCAACTCAACCACTCGAGAAACCTTACAGTGTGGCCTGGTTTCGAGGTGATACCCAACTCCCGATCCACCGTCAGAGCCTCGTTAGCTTCTCAATTGGGCCTTCATATAAAGACGAGGTGTGGTGCCATGTAGCCCCTATGGATGTTTGTCACATACTACTTGGGAGACCGTGGCAATTCGATCGAGACACTGAGCATAAAGGAAAGCTGAACACTTACTCCTTTCTCATAGACAAGGTGCGTGTGACCCTTAGGCCACAACGCGACGCCCTTAGCCCTCGCCAGGTGGCTACACTTCGAGCCGCGACTGCACAACCGGGTAAAAGCACTCCACCGTCACAGCCCTCGCCTACAGGTCCCGTATTGCTGATGGAAGCCCAGACATTCCAACGTGAGATTCAGGAGAGCTCCACCATTTACGCATTGATGGGACGTGAAGTGAGCCAACCAGAAATCACAACACCCGAAGTCCCGCCTGAGATAAAACCCATCATCCAGGAATTTGCTGACATTATGCCTGAAGAGTTGCCTGAAGAACTACCCCGTTACGAGATATTCAACATCACATTGACCTAGTCCCTGGAGCCAGCCTACCCCACTTACCACATTATCGAATGAGCCCAAGTGAGCATGAAGAAATGAACATGCAGGTTACTGATCTGCTACGTCGTGGATATGTTCGAGAGAGTATGAGCCCCGTGGCGGTTCCTGCTCTGCTTACACCAAAAAAAGATGGCACATGGAGAATGTGCGTGGATAGTCGCGCTATCAACAAGATAACGATCAAGTATCCGTATAGCAATAGGACAAGTGCGTTTCTGCTAATAAAGAATGTAAGAGGATACGAAGCACAAGTGCGTTCCTGCTTCTGTATAGCAATAGGAACGTCCAGATCATCAACCGCTGTACTCGCTGGTTCACATTCCTCCTGCAATGATGAATCCTGCACATGCGCACTATCCAACCCATCATTAGAAATAACATCTGGACATACCTTAGGCGTGTTGGATGATTGACGCGTAGCAGGAGCAGGACCCGACCGACGTGTATAATACTTTGGTAGTGGAGAGACAAGTGGTTTTGGTGGTGGTGGAGGCGGTAGTGGTGGTGGTGATGCTGGCGCGACCACATGGACTGGAATGGACTTTGGTGAACTCGAAATAGGAGGAGGAGGAACATAGACCTCATCATTAGATGTGGATGAGGCCAACCTGTCACCTGCAGGAGGGAAGTACATCAACACTGACGTAGTATTTCCAGTTTACAAGATCATAGCAACGGTATCCCTTTTGAGTCCGAGAGTAACCAACAAAGACACATTTGACAGCCCTAGGTGAGAGCTTGTCAAGACCAGGAGACAAGTAATGAACAAAAGTCAACAGCACCAAAAACACGAGGAGTAAGCGAGAATAATTCCTTGTCTGGAAAAACAACAGAAAGAGGAATTTTCTCACCAAGTATCGAGGACATCATACGATTGACAAGGTAGCAGGCTGTAAGGACGTCATCTCCACAAAAAGGAATAGGAACACAACTCTGGATAAGTAGGGTTCGAGTAATATCAAGAAGATGGCGATGTTTTCTCTCAGTGACTCCATTTTGTTGAGAGGTGTATGCACAGTTGGTTTGATGAATAATTCCCCTTGACGAAAAAAATTGTGAGAGAGAACGAGTGCAAAATTCCAAAGCATTGTCAGTACGAACATATTTCACATTAGAGGAAAAAATATTTTGCACTTCATTGATAAGATTTCTTATAACATCTCTTGCTTCAGATTTATTCTTTAATAGAAAGACCCACGACACACGAGAGAAATCATCAATGACTACAAGATAAAACCTGTGTCCCTGGTGATCAGGGACACGACTTGGACCCCAAATATCGATATGAAGTAATTCAAAAGGGGAGCTACTGCTCCGACACTGATGACTAGGGAAGCTGGCTCTATGGTGCTTTCCCATCTGACAAGCTTCACACCGGAATGAAGAACTCGGAGAAATCTGAGGCAAGAGATAATGCATCTTCTGAAGAGGAAGGTGACCAAAGCGTAGATGCCATGTATACGGAGAGACAGATCCAGCTGCATGAGAGGAGACACCAGCATATGAACTCCTAGTTAGACGATAGAGACCATCCTGCTCAGAGCCACAACCAATCACCCTGCCCGTTAGAATGTCCTGAAATATAAGAGAAGAAGAGTCAAATATAGCGCGACGGTGCAAATCCTTTGTAATATGACCAATAGAAAGTAAGTTCATCGAGAAATCAGGGGCATGTAAGACATTCTGTAGATGCATGGAAGGCGACAAGGTAGCCTCCCCCTGTCCAATAATGGGTGAATGAGTCCCATCAGCTATCACCACTGACCTCCCTGGTGGAATCTGACGCCGATGGAGATGAATCATGTTCGGCTACTCGTGCCGAGGCTGGGAATCCATGCTTAGAATAACATGTATCCTCAACATGGCCTGTTCGATGACAAAAAGTGCATGGCTGATGAAAACGATCACCTCTCCCTCTGGAAGCAGCCATCGTCGAGGGTGGTGGAGTAGAAGCACTGAATGAGACAGAGATGCGGCTAAGCCTCCGGTAGACGTCCTCCATATGAGGAATGGTAGCATCGGCAAGTATCTGTGATCGTGCAACCTCATATTCAGGATCAAGAGCCGCAAGCAGAACTCCGACCATGGTGGCATTCCCAAATGTCTTCTGCTGCTCAGGGGTGGCCGTAAGAGGAATAGTACTATAGAGTTTCTCAAACATCCCCCTGAGGGATGTATACAAAGAGTAAAGTGGTCGCCCATTCCGCTTCATTGTGAAAATGTCGTGCTGGAGCTGTAACATCTTGGTCTCATTCCACACCTGTGAATATGTGGCGGCCAGTATATCCCACATCGCCTTAGTGGTGAGATGATGGAGGACATCATTAGCAATCTCCATCGACAACGTGCCTGATAACCAAACCTTGGCATATTAATCATCAGCCTCCCAGGAGGCATAGATCCCAGTCTTTTCTGCTGGCTCTTCCTCGGTAAGAATATGCTTCTTACTGTTCGACTTCATGAGACTCATGAACTGCATCGCTCAGAGCTCATAGTTTGTCCCATCCATCTTGACTATTGGCGCTGGACCTTTGAATGTGCCTACGGAGGGCATATCGACTTTGTTTTCTGACATGTCCCGGAGACAAAGAACTAGGATTTATAGACGAAAAACAAGTATCTACATAAACTTGATAGGATTTGAGTGCATATGTAGACTTTACGCACTCAAATCCATTGAGATGGCGAAGAAGGCAGCTGCGACAAAGATCGACGAGTCCTGAACCGACGAGTGGATGCCGGCTAGAGGAGGGCCGATGGGTGGACGCCGGCTAGAGGAGGCCCAACGGTAGAGGCGATGCCGGTGGGAGGTGTTGCGCCGGCGGGAGGGGCTGCGCGAGCGAGTGGAGGAGGCCGGGCGATGGAAGGAGGACACTTCGGGGGGGGGGGGGGCAGCAGGACGGAGAGATGGAGGGAGGGGCGGGCGGCGGTTGTGGAGGAGGGGGTAATAGGGTTAGGGTTTTGGCTCTGATACTATGTTGGTAGAAAGAGTTATTCTATTATTCTAAAGAACCCCATGCTCTCTTATATAGAGGAAAGCCTATGGGTAAATTAGATAAGTAGCAACTACGAAAATAAAAATTGATAAGCAGTACACCGACTACATAAATATCTCTACACTTGGGATATTAAATCCTAAACACAACTCTTTACATTCTCTTTTAATATATTGGGGTGAACACCTTCGAGTGTATCCCCCTTTTTGAGCGTTAAAAAAAAAAACCTAAACACAAGGGGAACCAATGACTCCATGTGATTATTCTGTTCTATTCGTTTTCGTTTTCTTTTTCTCAACCACTTCATTTTTGTTTCCTATGTACTTGAGATTATTAATTTCTAAGTATATTGGGTGCTCTAATTTACGTTCATTGATTCGTATTCTTTTTACTCATGTATATTTAGCATGAGTTATGTCTTTCTTTTCCTCTTGTATTATGATGACATAACACTAGTTAAGTATATGAAGGTATCACATATATTATATATTATCTATAACTCATGTTTTTTTTGTAATTTCTATATAAAATAACATAGACACTTTAAAGTCCATAAAAATGGCATATATCGGAAAAGTTATTATTTTTGCATACTCACGAATTCCATAAAAAATTGAAAAACCCATAGAAAGTTATAAAAATTGAAAAATCCATAAAGTTCTTAAAAAGTCATCAGGAAATCCGCTTCACAAAAAGATCTTTGCATTGCATTACATTTCTTGAATAAGTTGATTTTTGAACCAAAGATTGGAAAAAATCCAAAGAACAGAGCTTGGTTACAGTCTTAATTCACTTTATTCACAAGAACTTGATTATGAACTAGAATTTAGATATTTCAGATCATGAGACTTAATTCGTTGGGTTCCGCTGGACTATGTTCAGATTTCAACTTACGTGTCTAAGTAGGTTGCTTTATGTCATTCATAAAATTCTTTAGCATTGGATCAAATTGAACTCATGCACTTTATACACTTAGCTCAGCCTAAATAAGGTGTGCGAAAGATCATCTCAGTCTAAGCTTGGTACGTATACGACTACTTCGTCATGTTGGTATACCACAGAACACATGAACTACAGAAACCAATATATCCGCAACCTTGTTAAGTGGCATGGACATCCAAAGATGGGAGTCTTGGATTGAAATAAAGTTTGACACACAACCATGCAATTTAGATGGAAATAAGAGAGTTTATAACCATTAGTTGCACAACTTTTCTCCCATTTACTTCGTAGATTACAATGTGCTGTGCCGCTTTGCTATTACCAAAGGATGAGGCCATTCTTAATGATGCCGTGTAAAATACAAAATAAAAAATCTTTTATGATTGCAAAAAAAAGAGTCGACTAAAATGATCAATC
The DNA here is from genome assembly GCA_037367405.1 of Ottelia alismoides. Classification (NCBI taxonomy): domain Eukaryota; kingdom Viridiplantae; phylum Streptophyta; class Magnoliopsida; order Alismatales; family Hydrocharitaceae; genus Ottelia; species Ottelia alismoides. The sequence continues at coordinate 886,979 of JAZKJV010002285.1, read as the reverse complement.
TTCAACTTATTTTTCTCATCGGCAGATATGGAACTCAAAAGAAATGTCTAGACTCCTCGAGGAAAGAATTGCTTACGGGTTGACATGTTCACCTCCTAAAGTAGGAAGAATTGAAACATTACCCACCCTGATCAGTTGACATCACGATAGAGAGATATGACATAGTTAATTTGAACAGACTATTAAGGTAACTTGAATAAGCTTGCTAGAAGGTCAACTGATGGAGCGTTGGTGGAGAGCGAGGGGGAGTGTAAGGGGGGGGGGTGCAAGGGGGAGTGCGAAGGGGGTTGCTGTTGTGCTTGGAGAGGCCGGACGCGGAGAAGCCGTCGGTACGGGTGTCTTCGAGGGTGCTGGAGGCAGCTACTTCGGTGATGGGGGTGCTCGTAAGGGGAAGGAGGTGGCGCGCTGGGGAGGCGGGAGTCTGCGGAGCGAAGTAGTTAGCATGGTGCGTGGGGAAGGTGCCGAGGGGGGTGACGAGGGGGATGGAGGAGGTTGGGTGCAGGTGTCCCACAAGAAGCCGCAGAAGAGGTGCTTCCGGTGTGGGCGTCGGGGGCATGTGGCGTCGTCTTGTGATGTTCCCCGAGGTGCTTTGCATGCGGGAGGTTGGGCCACTGTAAGGCCTTCTGCTGATTTCGTTCCGAGCGTGGTCCGGTTTCAACTCCGACCCGTAGTGGTGCGGACAAAGGCGGTGGGACATCAACAAGCGGGGCCTTTGACGGGCAGGGGAAGCGGTCGTTCGCGCATGTGGTAGCCGGTGATCCGGGGAATGCAATTGGTGCCGGCGCCGAGGTTGCCCCGAGGATGGCGGGTACCTCCAACTTACCGGTGTTCATGGCCGAAAGGCCGGCTCTTGCCACTGGTACGCTTGGAAAGGCTGTCAAGAGGGGTGTTAACAACCTGTTGGTGATTGGGGTCGCCTTGCGGAAGTGCATGTCCGTGGACGCGGTGAGGAACCATCTGCGTGGGTTCCTGGGGTCGCAGTTTGTAGGGGACGTCGTGGCTATTGATGCTAAACGTTGCTGTGCCCGTGGCCTTTCAGCTTTACAGCGGGATCGATTGCTTAGGAATGCTGCGGTGGATGATTTTATCTGGAGAGATTTGCGCTTTACGGACGAGACGTGTTCTGACGTAGAGGTGTGCGTGGCGGAGGTTCGTGGGGTTCCCTTTCTCTCCAGGTCGGTCCACTGCCTTAATCGGACTCTCCGGCGGTGGGGAGAGGTGCTCGCGGTCGTCGATGATGGGTTGGCACCGGGTTCGGCACTTGACATCACTCGGATCCTGATGGAGTGCAATAAGGGTTTGCTCGATGATGCGGTTGGCTGCGTCTTCTCCGAGGCTTTGGAGGTTGGGCGCTTTCATTGTAGGGTGGAGATGACGATCATCTACCCGCCACCTCCGCTGGAGGTTCAGAGGAGGGTTGGAGTCGCCTCGCCGGAGGTTCCGAGGGAGGTCGGTGTCGCCTCGTCTTCCGGGCGACAGGTGGCCTTGCATGGGGACGCTTCGCTTGACTCGTCCCGCGGGAGTGATTTCGCACGTCCTTTCGGATCTTCCTCTCGGGTGCTGTGCATGGTATCTTCAAAGGACGATTTGTCTGCTGAGGTGGCAGTGGTGGCTCCTGATTTCTCTACGCCTCTTCACTTTTGTGCTCAGGCTTCGGATCCCGACTTGCGGGTTCGACAGTCGGATCCTCTTGCGGGTCGGGCGGTTGCTGGATTCAACTACTGCGTATCTTTCGGGTCAGATGCGGAGGACCGATCGGACTCTGTTCGGTTACTTCTCTCCTCCTCTGCTACGACCTTCTCCGACCAATTGGCTGACGTGGCTCTCTCTTCTGAGCTTGCGGGTGACAATTCAGTGGGTTGATGAATCTGTAATTCATCACTCTTAAAGTTGAAAATAGAGCTTTGTCCCCGGGTATTTAGCTTCATATTTCCCTTTATCTTGCATAAATAGCGTTCATGCATCAATCCACAAAATATCCATTTTAGCATTCATCCTTGCATTTAAATAAGAAGCCAGTTCCATGTGTAAAATCCACCTGTAAAATATCCACCTATTCTCTTGTATTTTATCCCCTCCAAAATAAAATAACACCTTCCCTATACTGTGTACACCATTAGTTAATAATATAGGGAAGAAGACCAGAGTCCCTCTTTTGTAAAATACCCAATAAATCCCTAAAACTCCTGGACCTTAGAATGCACATATCTCTCTCCTACCAACTCCGAATTAAGTTTACTCACCTTCATAATAATCCACATCCTGAGACCTTTAAAATGAGACTAATTTCATTCAATTCGGAGCTCATAGGCAAAAGTTGGGTTTTTGGGCCCCCTTGTATACTATACATATGTATATTTGTATTCTTGTATTTTTGTATCACATCTGACCTCATCTCCGTTTTTGGTCAACATAAAACTTGTCGATCTCATCAAGATCTACAACTTTCATGTTTTGAGTTTTTCCGAATTCGGTCTCCTTCTCCCTCTAATCTTATTTTTCTCTTCATCCACTCACAGCCGGCCACGTGGCGCCCTCTGATTGCGCCACGCAGCCTGCTCCCTTTAACCTATCCTCCCGCGCCCTGGACCGTTGGATCTTCAGCTAGATCCAACGGCCCAGTGATCTCCACGTCCGCCTTAATTCACCACCGTCTGATCAAGTCTCAGATCTCATCCAAGCCGTCCGCTAGCGCCTCTTTCCCCTCGCGCCACGTGGCATCGCCTCACCCATCCGATTCACTCCAGATCTAACGGTTCAAACACTTCGCTCTCTCTGCCATCCGATCGATCGCCAGATGTAATCTGGACCGTCTGCTATCGCTGCGATCAGAGACCACCACGTGGCACTTTGAGCGCCATCCGATCTCGCTCTGAGAGTCTTGAGCTACACCGTTCATCAATGCCTTCGCTCTCCACCATCCGATCGCAGATCAGATGTAATCTCGCCCGTCCCTTCGCGCCGCATCCTTAGCACGCCACGTGGAGCGGTGCGAACCCTCCGATGTCGCGCCCTCGATCAGATCCCAGGCATCTTTCCGCGCCTCCATCTGGACCGTTGGATCGCGAGATCCAACGGTCGAGGCATCGTCATCAACTTCCGCACGCCCCGCGCCCACGTTCTCCACCGTGCGTAAGGGGCCGCCCCCTTTCTATTTTCGGCTCCACGCCGACCACCTTCTTCGACCACTGACGCCACCACGATGGAGTCCACTCATCCCTCATCCTCGCCAGCCCCCTCGATCTCCATGACAACCCTCGGAGTCGCTCCATGACCTCCACGAACACCACCTCCTATCCATCCCTGCCGTCATCCTCATTCTATAAATCAGCCACCTCCGGCCACTTTCACCCCTATCTGCCATTACTAGAGGTACCCTAGAGTTCAGAGCCACCCATTGGTGACAGCGATTGGGCGTAAAATCGAGCGAAGACAGACTGCCACCTATGGCGAGATCCACGACGTTGCCATGCCGTGCCGCAGCTCCCCTAAACGCTGTACGAGCTCAAGTCCTCCTACCGGCCTTCGAGCGAAGACCTGGAAGCTTCCCCGGAGCTTATAACCCTAGGTAGAATACTCCATCTCTCCCCCGATCTTCTTCTTATTTTTCCTTTGTTTTCTCCGATTAAATTCGCCCTCCACAAGCACCTTCTCGCTCCGCCAAGCATCCTCCAAGCTCCGCGACGGAGCTCTGATCTTCGCGCTACCCCTAGCTTCATCTGACGACGCACTTCACCTTCACCCGACGCCAGCTCCGCCACCGTGGCGGAGCTCGATCACCGGTTACCTTCACAGCTTCATAAGCCTCGCATCACACTCCATTCCACTCCACGGATACAACGCACGCCTCGGCTATCTTCTAACCCCCTTGCAGGTACTTCCATCTTGATTGGCCGGAGGCTCGTCGGAGCTGTATTCGAGCTCCTCCGCCACCGAGCTCCAGAGCATCTCCTTCCCCCCTGAGACGATCGGACGCTTTGCCAACCTTCCACGCATCTTCCGAGCTACGCCAGAGCCTCCAACGTTCCTCGCCGACGACGGGAGGACGAGGCGGAGCTAGCCCAACCTCGTCGGAGCCCAGCCCTCACCGCCGTAGTAGGCGGAAGGCCATTGGGGACGACAACAGTAGCTGTTCAATCGCCTTGATCAAACGGTCAGGAGCACTCCACCACGCCTCATTCCGCAGCAGTTGGATCACCCTTGATCCTACGGACGTGATCACGCCACGTCGCCAACAGTCAGAGCATCCGAGGGCCGTTGGATTCATCCTGATCCAGCGGCGCTCGATCGTCCACGTCGCCCCCTTCATCGAGCTTTAAGGACCGTTGGATCATCATTGATCCCACGGTCCGGATCCGTCCACGTCGCCCGATCCGAGCCTTTTCCCCGACCGCTAGGCTTGGATCACCCGAAGCTTCTTCGAGCCAAAGTCGAACCTCCAGAGCAGCCCGAGCCTCCGAAGTCCTCCGAGCCTAGGACCCCCCCACGTGATCCGCACGTGTGGCCTGGGCAAATTGCATCGAGGACCCTGAAGGTTTTCAATATTATATTTCAGTCCCTGCCAGGCTACCCCACGTGAGGAGCACGTGTCCCGTGGAGAAATTGCATCCACCCCCTTTGCATTATAGGTAATTGCATATTAGTCCCTGTCAGCACGTTTAATTTCAGCAATTTTAATTCCTGTAATTGCATTTATACTCCTGTCTTTGCACGCATATTTAGGCATCCATATTAATTCCTTTTTGAGTTTGAAAAATTGCATTGTGTAGCTTACATTGTCCTCCTCATTATGTGACATGTGGCATATTTTTGTAATATAAGTAGAATTTTCTATTAATTAATTGGTTCATTTTTTTCTATATTTTGCCCAATTTCACCTCTTAATTGATAGTAATTTCTCTGTGACTCTAAAAATCCCCCAAAAATCACATTAGATCTACGATAATTAGCTTTACTTTTCACAAAAATTTCATCTCAATTGCATGCATCCGGAAGCATAAATAATTCATTTAGTGATATGCTTAATTAATTTTTAATAGGTTCATTTCACATCAAAATTAAGGTTTGATAATTTTCCTAGATTCCTCACCTTCAAATTAATCTAGGATAATTTTCATTGCCAAAAATATTGTGATTTGATATTTATTAAAATTAATTTAGTTAAGATCACCTTGCATTCGTATTTAATTCACAGTAATTTTATTTAGTGTCAGAAAATTCGAAAAAAATTAGTGTAGTCTAATTTCATCCCATTTCATCATCTGGCCAAGTTTCGTAATTTTTGGACTTGATTTGATCATCTTTCTAAATTAACTTGTAAATTGGCTAGTTTTTGCATGTGTCTTGCATAAAAAAATGAAAAAGACCAAAAAATTCTTCCTCAAAAATCAAATCTTGGACTTTGCTAATAATTTACCTAAGGAGACAGCTGCCTCCCTGAGTTCGACCTTGGGCTTGCCCAAGTAAAAAAAAATTTCTGCCGCTCGAGATTAACTTGTTTTAATTAAAAGTGGTTTTTGAACTGCTCTCATTATCCGACTGCAACAAACATTCTAAATTAATATGAGCATTAATTCGACCAAATTAACAAGGGTGGTGGGACGCTTTTCATGGGGCATGGCTTCTCCTGAACCTCTTCGGGTGCGGAGGGGTGGTTTCGTAGCAGTTCGGCTTTACCCGCGTTGGAGGGCCCTTCGTCCACCGCCTCCGGTCGCGTTTCTACCTCTCATCCTTCTGTGACACTCATTGAGATGGAAGGTGCTGGAGCTGCTGAGGGAGTGGCAGAGAAGAGGTCAGGGAAAAGATACAGGAGGAGGAATAGGGCTCGGACGATGGTCCCCGAGCCGCAGTCTTACTCGACTCTTAAGGATTCTGTTGCGGCGACCGCTGGTGTAGTCCGCCTTGGGGAACAGCAGGAGGGGTCCATATGAAAATTCTTACTTGGAATGTGCGGGGGTTGTGGGAGGCGGACAAGAGGAGAATTATGGGGTCGAGGTTCACAGAATGGGGTTGCGATGTAGTCATGTTGCAAGAAACGAAGCTTCAAGGGGTGGATGATGTTCTCGGAGGTCGTTTGGTGCGGGGGAGTGGATGAGGTCAGGGCTCTCGATGCGGTGGGTGCGGCAGGTGGATTACTTATCGCATGGAGATCTTCGGCTTTCACGATGGAATCGGTTCTCAGGGGGAGGCATGTAATCTCCGTTCTTTTGGTATGTGTGGACTCTTCTTTGCTTGTTGCTTTTTCTTGTATCTACGGGCCTTGCTGTTGTGTTAAAAGAAAAGAGCTTTGGGAGGATCTGCAGGAGGCAAGTCGGCTGTTCGCGAGGGTCCCGTGGCGCTTGTTGGGGGTGACTTCAATGTTACCCTTCGTACTTCGGATAGACCATGGTCCAAGGGTGGCCAGGACCTGGGTTCGTTGGATTTTGCTGAGGTCGTGGATTCCTTGGCACTCGAGGATTTGGTTGCGAAGGATGTCGCATACACGTGGAGGAATTCAAACTCCCGCTCCCGTATTGACAGGTTCCTGGCGTCTACGGAGCTTCTTGAGTGTTTCCCTCTTTGTAATGTGTCTACTAGGTCGAGGAGCATGTCTGATCACACTCCTATTTTGTGGGATTCTGGTGATACACCCGCATTGAGGGGCTTTTTCAGGTATGAGAAATGCTGGTTACTGGAAGATAACTTCAGGGAGTTGGTGGCTTCTCATTGGTCCCAGGTACAGGTTGAGGGCTTGGCGGTGTCAAAGTTTGCCCACAAGCTCGATTCTTTGCGCAAGAGGCTGTCTTCTTTCAAGAGGGAGTCTAGAGCGGCGAGGATTGCCGCCAGGACGGAGGCGGAGGGGGTGGTCAGCAGCCTTGATGCGATGGAGAATGATAGGGAGCTTCAGCGGAAGAGTTGGCTGCGCGCTCGCTCGCGCAGAAGCAGATCGCGGTAGAGGATTTAAAACGTGTAACAGAGTGGCGTCAGAGATCGAGGGCGTCTTGACTTAAGGAGGGGGATGCCAATACGGCGTTCTTCGATCGAATTGCTAGTGGAAGGCGGTGCTCTAACACATTGCGTTCGATCATGATAAATGACGTTCGTGTGGAGGGAGACAGGGAGATGGGGAGAGCAATCGCCGCTCTCGCCTACGTTATGTGAGGGCCTAACACAGGTGGTGTCATTGGAGGAGGTTAAGGCGGTCGTGTGGGATTTGAACGCGGATGGGTCTCCGGGCCCTGACGGCTTTCCGATGGCTTTCTATCGGAACTTTTGGTATCTGGTTGGCGAGGAGGTGCTGGAGGTTATCGCCGAGTTCTGTGATGGCAATGCGGGCTTCGATCGGATTAATAGTGCTATCCTTGTGCTGCTTCCTAAGTCACCCTTGGCCGAGCGAATTGAAGAGTACTGCCCCATTGCTATTTCTAATGCGCTTTACCTGATCGTGGCAAAGGTGTTTGCATTACGGCTCGCTCGGGTCCTTGATTCCATCATTTCCCCATTGCAATCGGCTTTTATACAGGGAAGACAGATCGCGGATTGCCTTACTCTTGCCTCGGAGTTGGTTGCGGATTGGGTGAAGGAGGGTAGACATGGAGTGCTGTGGAAAGTTGACTTCGCGAAAGCGTACGATTGCCTTGACTGGAAGTTCATTTGGTCGGTTCTGCGGAGGAGAGGGTTCCCGGAGGTCTGGATCTCTTGGATGCGTCGATGTGTAAGCACGACCTCTTTCTCGATCATGATTAATGGACGTCCGGAGGGGGGCTTCTTCCAGCCAAGAAGGGGGTCCGTCAGGGCTGCTCCCTTGCTCCCCTTCTTTTTGTGGTCGCTGCGGATGTCCTTGCCCGGATGGCTTGCCGTGTTGTGGATTGCGGGCTATCGACGGGTTACTCCAGGGGTGGGATGGTCGTACCTTTGCTTCAGTATGCCGATGACACTATCTTTTTCATTGAGGGGGGCCTTACGGAGGTCTCGGGCATGTCTGCGACCCTAAACTTATTTAGTGAACTGTCGGGTCTATACAAGAATGTCAACAAGTCGAAGGTGGTCCCTTTTGGTCTTTCGTCGGAGGAGGCGGACGCTTGCGATTATATCTTGGGGTCTCAGCCTGGCTCCCTTCCTATTGATTACCTAGGGATGCCTTTGGTTACGGGCAGAGCTAGGCTGAGGGATTGGCTCAAGGTCGTTAGGAAAGTTGAGACAAGGCTGACCGAGTGGAAGTCAGCCATTCTTTCTAGGGGGGACGCCTCGTCCTCCTCAAGACGGTGCTCTCCGCTATCCTAATGTATTTCTTGTCTAACCGCCGGTTGCCGGTGGGGATTCACAATCGCCTCGAGAAGCTTATGCGGAGATTTTTATGGGGCAAGAATGGGGAAGTATCGGGAGGGATTCACTTGGTGGAGTGGGATGAAATAACGCGGCGGAAGAGCGATGGTGGGTTGGGCGTGCGGAGACTGGAGCATGTTAATGAGGCCTTCCTTCTTAAGCGGGCCAGTAGAATATGGGGCCCATGTGAGGATTTTTGTAGCATGATCTTGCGCAAGATTCACGGTGTTAGCGGGGCGCTTCCATTGGCGGCTAATCTAGTGGGAACTCAGACGCCCTTCTGGAGAGGGGTGCTGGAGGTTTTCTCAAGATTTTTATCTATCTTTGTGCCGGTGCTTGGTGATGGACTATCTTTCATGTTTTGGACGGATGATTGGACGGGGGGGGGGGCACTGAGCTCACGGTTCCCTCGCATGTTCGTTTTGGCAACCGATAGAAATGCTTGCGTTGCCTCTTGCTGGTCGGGTGATAGTTGGTTCCCTCCTTTCCTTGCTAATTTCTGCGATCAAAGGCTCGAGGATTTTCTTGCTCTGCTGGATGCCATCAGGGATGCCGGTCGTCCTTCTGGCGGGAGGGATCATTGGGCCTACCGGGGGGTGGGGGGGAGGGGGACGTTCTCGGCGAGGAAGATGTATGGGGCGATATGTAGGCCCCCGCCCTCGCGCTCGGAGATTGTGGTAAGTGATTGCGTTTTTTTGGGGTCTGAGGCTCCCTGAACGGGTGGGCTTCTTCCTGTGGCTTTTTCGTAGACAGAGGTTGATGACGAGGGATCGTTGCACGAGGCTGCTTGGCAATATCTCTGATAGGTCCGTTTTGTGCGACAGTGCAGTGGAGTCCATGGAGCATCTCTTCTTCGCGTGCCCAAAGGTCATTGGGGTATGGGAGGAAGCGGCTGTGGATTGGGTTTGCACTTCTGATTTGGCATCCTTCTGTGGCTCGCTGGTGGCGAACAAAGATAGGGAGCGGAGGGCGCTCCTGCGGCCCGTGGCGAGCGCGATTTGGCTGGGCAGCAATGAAGCTATTTTCTCGGGACAACGCTTTTACAAGGAGAACATCGTTTTGCACTGTGCGCGTTTAGTTGATGATTGGGTGCTGATTTAGCTTCCTTTATGTCCTCTCTTTCGTTACCTTTGTAAACCACCTGTTTACTTTGTTCTTATATATTAATTGGGGCGAACACCGATTAGTGTATCCCCCTCTTTTGGGCCTCAAAAAAAGGTAACTTGAATAAAGGTTCGTGGAACTTGAAGGCTATTGAGTCTTAAATGTGAGTTCTAATCGAGTTCCAATAAACCTTTAATTGCATGGATGGCAAAGCTCTAGACTGATTTATCATGATTTAATCTAAAAAACAAATTCAATCTAATTTTCTTTTTCCTTTATTTTGCAAATAAGTTTTGATAAAGGACTGATGAAGCTTAAGTACAATGGATTGATGAATCTTATATTCATCTACTTTTTACATTCACTTTGATCTAAAATCTTTAACAAATACCTTAAAATAACCAAAAGTATCAATGTCGTATACAAATATCTGCATATATAAGAACATGATATTAACATTAAAACACACAAAAAGAATAAAATTAAGGAAAAGAAAGACAAACACAAAAGTTTTACTATATGTACATATGTACATATTGACTAAGAAAAATGAGAATAAATAGGGTTGCAAACCATATATATGAATCATACTTAGAGACCAAGTCAGACTGACACGATCGACAAATAAACTAGATGAGAAACCAAGAAAATACCAAAAATATACTCAAATAGGTAGAAATCACATAGACGAACTTCACACTAACATAATAATTTACTTTCAACTCATTTTGAGTTATTCTTTTTTCCATTTTATTCACAAATTACGTAGAAAATACAAGATATGTGAAGATTTGCACCTTGAAAAATTATAAAGAGAATAAAAACCTTAATTTGTCTATATGGCATCTTCCCAAGGTCCTACATGTTTTATACAACTTCAAATTGACCAAGCTCACTTTTAAACTTTACTAGGATGTAACCCGCGCTTTGCGTCGGAACAAATTTAAGTTGATTTGATGCCAAATAAATCACTAAGTTGTGATTCTTGTGTTCTATAAGAATAAGAGATGATGTAATTAAGTTAATTCAACAGAAATATTTTGTTACCTATCAGATTGAAGATAGCAGCGAATACTTCAGGTGAGCTTTCAGGGCGATTAATTTATTTTTTTGCGTTCTCTTGTTGCTCGAAGAGAAGTGAATGGTAGTATTATTAGTACAGTAGTTAACATCACTTATCAATAGAAATGAAAGCACACAATAGTGGAAGAAGTGCATTTGTAATATATGTTGTATAATAAAATGCGCAAAAATATGCATCTTCTTTATCAACCAAGTTATGAGAGTACAACTTACTGGAAATTATTATGACCATATAGATTTATAGCATACCTGAAGGGGTGAATTCCACTGGTCTTTCAGTGTACTTACATTATAATCGTGTTCTTTATACCAACATGTACACTAAAGGAAACATATTTTCTTGGTTCGACCATAACAAAGGTAGTACTTTTAACACACGTTATTACATGCAATATAACGATAAAAAAATGACACTATGATTAAAATCAGTAATACTCTAAAATAAATTTGTAGTCTAAATATTACCCATAATGATAGTAGTTTGAGAGAACATATGCATCTTATAGTGATTTTTTTTTGCAAAATTATGAAAATAGGGAATAAGGTAAAAACAAACTAATTTTGAAGACATGTATATAAAATATGTTTATAGCATACCTAATATTTTTTTTTCAAATTCAATATAGTCACGTGCTTTATTTTACCATGTAAAAAAATGATTTGTTAATGTTTTAAAATATAACAATAGGTCAACTGAACATATTTTCTAACCCTCTAACAATAAACTTTGTAAATATCCTATTTAAGAAGGAAGTATTGGTTAAAGATAACCAATGGAAGAAAGATCAGGGATCACAGATATTCTGTATGTGTTAGAAAAAGAATAAATGGATTTATTTATAATTGAATGCAATAAATCGATAGGTAGGACAATACACCAACGTTAATAATATTTAACCATACAGTGTAAAATTAGAAAAAAATTATAATCATATACTCCATTGTAAAACTAATATGAACAAAGAATCTGCCATTCAGGAAACCATGAATCAATACTTGTGCAAATATATCAACTGTGAAACACGGGGAAGGAAAACACACAGGAATATCCGTTCTGCTCGACCCCAAAATTTTTCCCTTGAAACAGACATATACAAAAGAAACCAAACTAACATATCACCATGACCAACCAATCCTCCTACAATTTCTCATATGATACAACATCGGTGGAAAGGGGATAACCAATGTAGCCTACAAAATAAACACCCTAATTTTAAACTTCCTAGCACAAAAACTCAACCCATCAAACATATATATTACCATACCCAGCAAGTCCTTCAAAGCCTTAACTCACGATACAACATCAGGAGAAAGAGGATAAAGATGCAACTTAAGAAATAGAAATCTAAAGTTCCAACTTCTAAGCATAAAAATGCTACAATAGGACAATAAATATACATGAGACAATTAACAATTTATCTATAGAAATTAACACACACATAGAAACAAATCTTAAAAGACACAACTATAAATGTACCCATTCACATATTCCAAGTATCCGACCTTGCAAACAAAGAACATAGGAGAACAGAATTTAATTGACAGTTTTACAAACATGAACTGCAAAATACTGTGAATAAATGCGCAGATGTTGAGCCCAATCATGAGGCAATCGCTCTATGGAACACTCAAATCTGAAGGTAAAATCAGAAACATGATCAAACAACCTTAAAAGCAAGTTCCATTGACATAACCAACTGGAGCACTGGAGAAAGTTTCCCATTTAAAGGAAACCCTGGAGAGAAAACAAACAACAAAGAAGCTAAAACCTCACAAATAAATGTGTCACCTTCCCCGTCCAATTCCTCTTCATATCCTTAGTATACATAAATAAAACAAAAAGGAGGAAAACAACCCAAGAAGTATACATGCAAAAGAGAAATCGGAAAAAAAATCAAGAACCAAACATCAAACAATTCCACAAACCAAACAATAACCGTCGACCACCATATCTGATCTCTAGTTCACGATGACACTTCAAAAATACGAAAGCATTCAAATAGAACATACCGGATGTTCATGCGAAGAACCAACACTTGAAGATCTCTAGCAAGACTCGGGTAAGCTGAAGGAAGATCGAGCAACGTACCCAACTAAGGTGTGGAGCAAAGGGTTTTCTCATCGGTGGAAGCCCAAGAGACACATGAGAAGACAGTGAGGGTCTATCCCGTTTCTCTTGGGATCCTTTGTATACACAAATAAAACATATTTGAAAGGAAAACAACCCAAGAAGTACAAAAGATAAAATCAAAAGAAAATCAAGCATCAAATATCAAACAGTTCCACATTCCAAATAAATCACCGTCGACCACCATATCCAATATCGAACCAATGATGACATTTCATAAAACATGGAAGCATTAAAATAAAACATACCTGATGTTCACATGAAGAATCAACACTCGAAGATCTCCAGCAAGACTCGAGTAAGCTGAGATCGAACTCACCAGGAACTTGAGCAAGAGAGCAAAGAAGGAAGATCGAGTAACATACCTAACTAAGGAGCAACGGACAGGGTTTTCTCATCAACAAAAACCCAAGAGACGCATGTAAAGACAGACGGCAAACCCTCAATAGCAATAGATGGCAACGGGTTCGAGAAGAACCTATGTGTGTCGCCTCAGCGCTACCCAAAGCAACATATATATCAAACTAAGGAGCAACGCAAAGGGTTTTCTTATCGACATAAACCCAAGAAACGCATGCGAAGACAGACGGCAACCCTCAACAACAACAAATGGCAATGGATTCGAGAAGAACCTTCGCGTATCGCCTGAGCGTTATCGAAAGCACCCAACAAACCAAGGCAAAGAGTATGAAGCCGAAACGCGAAGAGATGACCCACGTGGCAAGACCCGGGAGAAAAACCCACCTTTAACTAAGGTATATAGATTATACAATAAATATTATTATAAAAGTACTATAAAAATCTCGAACTTAAAAAGTGAACAGTTGGCTTTGGACCCGTAAACTAAACTTGAATAAAGACAAAACTCCAAATATTTGTATAGAATTTATTTGAAGTCCAATGATCATAATTCTTTTTGTACTCAATAAAAATGCGTAGAAAAATTCAAAAATAAGTATGAAATTCCATCCTGTACATATATCTTAAAAAATCAAATCCAAATTCCCATTATGCATACAATCAAAGACTGTTATGGTAATAATTTTTTATAGTAATGTAATATGCCAACCTTTCATTTCCTTTTCTATGTAGCCCAACAAGACAACCTCCGATTACCTCTAGGATTCCCTGGACTTATCTTAGGATTATAATGGAAGTACAAACGAGATGTGGGAGGTGGTGGCAACTTGTATCCGAAGGGTAGTCAGGGAGATGCTAGGAGAGTCAAAGGGTGGAACTCCAGGCCAAAAGGAGGCCTTGTGGTGGTGTGAAGGGGTGCAAGAGAAGCTCAAAATTAAAAGAGAATGCTTTAAAGCTATGTCTAAGGATAGAACCGATGAAACTATCACAAACTATAAAATAATGAAGAAGGAAGCAAAGAAGGCTGTAAGCGAAACTAAGCCAAAAGCTTATGAAGTTATGTACAAAAATCTAGATTCTAAGGAGGGCGAGAAGAATATATTTAGGTTGGCTAAAGTAAGAGAAAGAAAAACTAAAGGCCTTTCTCAAATGAGATGCATTAAGGATGAGGAAGGTCACATTCTTATTACTCAGAAGGATATAAAGACTAGATGGAAGCAGCATTTCCATAAGCTTTTCATTAAGGAAGGAAATAGAGAGGTCACTTTGGGAGATCTAGCTAGTAGTGAAAGTTACATGAATCATGCAAGCTATCGACGAATACAAAGGAAGTAGATGGGGCTTTGAAGGTTATGAGACTTGGGAAAGGTGTATGACCTGATGACATTCCTGTAGAAGTATTGGGAGTTTTAGGTGAGCGTGGTTTGGCTTGGCTTACAAATTTATTTAGTGTCATTTGGCGAAGCAAGAAAATGCCTGAAGATTGGAGGAGAAGCATCGTTGCGCCTCTTTATAAGAACAAAGGAGACATTCCGAATTGTTCAAATTAAGAGGTATTAAGCTGATGATTCGCACCAAGAAAATTTGGGAATGTATGATCGAAAGAAGGTAGAGGCAAGTTTCTAAAGTAAAAGAAAATCAATTGGGATTCATGTTAGGTTGCTCAACTATTGAAGCCATCCACTTGCTGAGAAGAATGGAGATTTATACAACTAAAAGGAAGATCCTCCCTATAATTTTTTATTGGTTTAGGCTTATGATTCTGTTCCATTGGAGATATTGTGGAGAGTTTCGGAGAATAGACAAGTACCTGTCCTATATATTAGCCTCCATAAAGGATATGTATGATATGGCTTCATCTTGTATAAGGATCTACTCTGGGAAGATTGATTATTTTGACATAAACATTGGTCTGAATCAAGGTTCAACTTTAAGTCTATTCTTTTTTACTTTGATTATGGACGAGTTTACAAGTCTCATTTAAGATGAGATACCTTGGTGTATGTTATTCGCTGATGATATTGTTTTGATTGATGAGACTAGAGATAGAGTAAATGAGAAGCTTGAGGTCTTGAGACATGCATTAGAGACTAAAGGATTTCGTATAAGTAGGGCTAAGACTGAATATTTGGAGTGTAGTTTTGATGGAAGCATTGGTGAAGGAATCGAGGTGAAGATTGGTGACGATAACATTCAAAAGAGAGTTTCTTTTAGATACTTGGGACCTATTTTGCAACATGATGGGGAAATTGACGGAGATGTTACTAATAAAATAATGCATGGTGGCTAAAGTGAAGAGGAACCTCTGCTATTCTCTGTGATGAGAAAATTCCTTTGAAAATCAAAGGAAAGTTTTACAAAGCAGTTGTGAGACCCGCTATGCTCAATGGATCTGAATGTTGGCTTGTGAACTATAGACATGCACAAAGAATGGTAGTTAAAGAAATGAAAATGCTAAGGTGGATGTGTGAGCACACATGTAAATATCGGATTCGGAATGATGCAATCAGAAGGGAAATTGGTGTAGCTCTGATCGAGAATAAGATGCGAGAAAATCGCTTAAGGTGGTTTGACCATTTACAAAGGAGGTCGGCGACTGATGTACCGGTTAGGAGATGTGAGTTTTTGGATATTGAGCCGACTATGATACGACAAGGAAGGCACACGAAGTGTTGGAATGAGATTATTCGAAGGGATCCTAATTTTTTTGATCTAAGTCCGAGATTGACCCAAGATAGATCTAATTAGAGGCAAAGAATATGTTTAGCCAACCGCACATAATGTGGGAAAAGGCTTTGTTGTTGTTATAAGGAGAACCGTAGAGCACACAAGGGATAATCAGATCAAGCACGATTAACAATGAAGCACGCTGAGATTTTACGTGGAACCCTACTCCATGAGTGGGATGAAACCACATGAGAATACCTCAAAGGGCATCCATTGTATTTCTCCATTGCATTTCTCTCAATCAGTACATGAGGTGAGACTCTTTGTTTAGCCCGACTGGATTTCCCGTGTCCCATTAATAGATGATGTGGGACTAATCCTGATGGTGTGATAATTGTATCCTAAAGAGGTCCAATTACCACTTAGGTCATTCTTTAACATAAGCTTTATTTTTATATCTGAATACATTATCCTTTCTGTAGGAGTATATGCATCACTCTTGTGTAGATGGGTAACTCGATCCCTCCAAGGTCCAATTATCACATTGAGTGGTTTAGTCCCACATCTACTATCTGTGGGACTTGAAGGATCAGTGGGGGCTAATATAAGAAGCTCCAGGCCCATTGTACACACCAACCCTTTGAGGCATTCTTTCGTGGTTTCACCCCTCTCCTTACGGAGTAGGTTTCCATATGAAATCCCGGTGTTCTTTATCGTTCTTATCCTTTATCTCTGATTACACTTCCGTATTCTTCGTTTTCTAACATGGTATCCGAGCGGGTTCGATTTTCGAGGATTTTGTGTTCGATATTTGTTCGAGATTCGATTATCAAGAAGATTTGTACAATAAATATTATTATAAAAGTACTATAAAAATCTCGAACTTAAAAAGTGAACAGTTGGCTTTGGACCCGTAAAGTAAACTTGAATAAAGACAAAACTCCATATATTTGTGTAGAATTTATTTGAAGTCCAATGATCATAATTCTTTTTGTACTCTCTCAATAAAATTGCATAGAAAAATTCAAAAATAAGTATGAAATTCCATCCTGTACATATATCTTAAAAAATCAAATCCAAATTCCCATTATGCATACAATCAAAGACTGTTATGGTAATAATTTTTTATAGTAATGTAATATGCCAACCTTTCATTTCCTTTTCTATGTAGCCCAACAAGACAACCTCCGATTACCTCTAGGATTCCCAGGACTTATCTTAGGATTATAATGGAAGTACAAACGAGATGTGGGAGGCGGTGGCAACTTGTATCCGAAGGGTAGTCAGGGAGATGCTAGGAGAGTCAAAGGGTGGAACTCCAGGCCAAAAGGAGGCCTTGTGGTGGTGTGAAGGGGTGCGAGAGAAGCTCAAAATTAAAAGAGAATGCTTTAAAGCTATGTCTAAGGATAGAACCGATGAAACTATCACAAACTATAAAATAGTGAAGAAGGAAGCAAAGAAGGCTGTACGCGAAGCTAAGCCAAAAACTTATGAAGTTATGTACAAAAATCTCGATTCAAGGAGGGCTAGAAGAATATATTTAGGTTGGCTAAAGTAAGAGAAAGAAAAACTAAAGGCCTTTCTCAAGTGAGATGCATTAAGGATGAGGAAGGTCACATTCTTATTACTCAGAAGGATATAAAGACTAGATGGAAGCATCATTTCCATAAGCTTTTCATTGAGGAAGGAAATAGAGAGGTCACTTTGGGAGATCTAGCTAGTAGTGAAAGTTACATGAATCATGCAAGCTATCGACGAATACAAAGGAAGTAAGTAGATGAGGCTTTGAAGGTTTTGAGACTTGGGAAAGGTGTATGACCTGATGACATTCCTGTAGAAGTATTGGGAGTTTTAGGTGAGCGTGGTTTGGCTTGGCTTACAAATTTATTCAGTGTCATTTGGCAAAGCAAGAAAATGCCTGAAGATTGGAGGAGAAGCATCGTGGTGCCTCTTTATAAGAACAAAGGAGACATTCCGAATTGTTCAAATTAAGAGGTATTAAGCTGACGATTCACACCATGAAAATTTAGGAATGTATGATCGAAAGAAGGTAGAGGCAAGTTTCTAAAGTAAAGGAAAATCAATTGGGATTCATGCTAGGTTGCTCAACTATTGAAGCCATCCACTTGCTGAGGAGAATGGAGATTTATAATTTTGTACAGCTAAAAGGAAGATCCTCCATATAAATTTTTATTGGTTTAGGCTTATGATTCTGTTCCATTGGAGATATTGTGGAGAGTTTCGGAGAATAGACAAGTACCTGTCCTATATATTAGCCTCCATAAAGGATATGTATGATATGGCTTCATCTTGTGTAAGGATCTAGTCTGGGAAGATTGATTATTTTGACATAAACATTGGTCTGCATCAAGGTTCAAATTTAAGTCTATTCTTTTCTACTTTGATTATGGACGAGTTTACAAGTCTCATTCAGGATGAGATACCTTGGTGCATGTTATTCGCTGATGATATTGTTTTGATTGATGAGACTAGAGATAAAGTAAATGAGAAGCTTGAGGTCTTATGACATGCATTAGAGACTAAAGGATTTCGTATAAGTAGGGCTAAGACTGAATATATGGAGTGTAGTTTTGATGGAAGCATTGGTGAAGGAATCGAGGTGAAGATTGGTGACGATAACATTTAAAAGAGAGTTCCTTTTAGATACTTGGGACCTATTTTGCAACATGATGGGGAAATTGACGGAGATGTTACTAATAAAATAATGCATGGTGGCTAAAGTGAAGAGGAACCTCTTCTGTTCCTTGTGATGAGAAAATTCCTTTGAAAATCAAAGGAAAGTTTTACAAAGCAGTTGTGAGACCCGCTATGCTCAATGGATCTGAATGTTGGCTTGTGAACTATAGACATGCACAAAGAATGGTAGTTGCCGAAATGAAAGTGCTAAGGTGGATGTGTGAGCACACATGTAAATATCGGATTCGTAATGATGTAATCAGAAGGGAAATTGGTGTAGCTCTGATCGTGAATAAGATGCGAGAAAATCGCTAAAGGTGGTTTGACCATTTACAAAGGAGGTCGGCGGCTGATGTACCAGTTAGGAGATGTGAGTTTTTGGATATTGAGCCGACTAAGATACGGCAAGGAAGGCCCAAGAAGTGTTGGAATGAGATTATTCGAAGGGATCTTAATTTTTTAGATCTAAGTCCGAGATTGACCCAAGATAGATCTGATTAGAGGCAAAGAATATGTGTAGCCAACCACACATAATGTGGGAAAAGGCTTTGTTGTTGTTATAGAGAACCGTAAAGCACACAAGGGATAATCAGATCAAGCACGATTAACAATGAAGCACACTGAGATTTTACGTGGAACCCTACTCCATGAGAGGGATGAAACCACATGAGAATACCTCAAAGGGCATCCATTGTATTTCTCCATTGTATTTCTCTCAATCAGTACATGAGGTGAGACTCTTTGTTTAGCCCGACTGGATTTCCCGTGTCCCATTAATAGATGATGTGGGACTAATCCTGATGGTGTGATAATTGTATCCTAAAGAGGTCCAATTACTACCTAGGTCATTCTCCAACATAAGCTTTATTTTTATATCTGAATACATTATCCTTTCTGTTGGAGTATATGCATCACTCTTGTGTAGATGGGTAACTCGATCCCTCCAAGGTCCAATTATCACATTGAGTGGTTTAGTCCCACATCTACTATCTGTGGGACTTGGAGGGTCAGTGGGGGCTAATATAAGAAGCTCCAGGCCCATTGTACACACCAACCCTTTGAGGCATTCTTTCGTGGTTTCACCCCTCTCCTTACGGAGTAGGTTTCCATATGAAATCCCGGTGTTCTTTATCGTTCTTATCCTTTATCTCTGATTACACTTCCGTATTCTTCGTTTTCTAACATGGTATTTGAGCGGATTCGATTTTCGAGGATTTTGTGTTCGATATTTGTTCGAGATTCGATTATCAAGAAGATTTGTACAATAAATATTATTATAAAAGTACTATAAAAATCTCGAACTAAAAAAGTGAACAGTTGGCTTTGGACCCGTAAAGTAAACTTGAATAAAGACAAAACTCCAAATATTCGTATAGAATTTATTTGAAGTCCAATGATCCTAATTCTTTTTATCTCTCAAAAAAAATGCATAGAAAAATTCAAAAATAAGTATGAAATTCCATCCTGTACATATATCTTAAAAAATCAAATCCAAATTCCCATTATGCATACAATCAAAGACTGTTATGGTAATAATTTTTTATAGTAATGTAATATGCCAACCTTTCATTTCCTTTTCTATGTAGCCCAACAAGACAACCTCCGATTACCTCTAGGATTCCCAGGACTTATCTTAGGATTATAATGGAAGTACAAACGAGATGTGGGAGGCGGTGGCAACTTGTATCCGAAGGGTAGTCAGGGAGATGCTAGGAGAGTCAAAGGGTGGAACTCCAGGCCAAAAGGAGGCCTTGTGGTGGTGTGAAGGGGTGCGAGAGAAGCTCAAAATTAAAAGAGAATGCTTTAAAGCTATGTCTAAGGATAGAACCGATGAAACTATCACAAACTATAAAATAGTGAAGAAGGAAGCAAAGAAGGCTGTACGCGAAGCTAAGCCAAAAACTTATGAAGTTATGTACAAAAATCTCGATTCAAGGAGGGCTAGAAGAATATATTTAGGTTGGCTAAAGTAAGAGAAAGAAAAACTAAAGGCCTTTCTCAAGTGAGATGCATTAAGGATGAGGAAGGTCACATTCTTATTACTCAGAAGGATATAAAGACTAGATGGAAGCAGCATTTCCATAAGCTTTTCATTGAGGATGGAAATAGAGAGGTCACTTTGGGAGATCTAGCTAGTAGTGAAAGTTACATGAATCATGCAAGCTATCGACGAATACAAAGGAAGTAAGTAGATGAGGCTTTGAAGGTTATGAGACTTGGGAAAGGTGTATGACCCGATGACATTCCTGTAGAAGTATTGGGAGTTTTAGGTGAGCGTGGTTTGGCTTGGCTTACAAATTTATTCAGTGTCATTTGGCGATGCACGAAAATGCCTGAAGATTAGAGGAGAAGCATCGTGGTGCCTCTTTATAAGAACAAAGGAGACATTCAGAATTGTTCAAATTAAGAGGTATTAAGCTGATGATTCACACCATGGAAATTTGGGAATGTATGACTGAAAGAAGGTAGAGGCAAGTTTCTAAAGTAAAAGAAAATCAATTGGGATTCATGCTAGGTTGCTCAACTATTGAAGCCATCCACTTGCTGAGGAGAATGGAGATTTATACAGCTAAAAGGAAGATCCTCCATATAATTTTTTATTGGTTTAGGCTTATGATTCTGTTCCATTGGAGATATTGTGGAGAGTTTCGGAGAATAGACAAGTACTTGTCCTATATATTAGCCTCTATAAAGGATATGTATGATATGGCTTCATCTTGTGTAAGTATCTAGTCTGGGAAGATTGATTATTTTGACATAAACATTGGTCTGCATCAAGGTTCAACTTTAAGTCTATTCTTTTTTACTTTGATTATGGACGAGTTTACAAGTCTCATTCAGGATGAGATACCTTGGTGTATGTTATTCGCTGATGATATTGTTTTGATTGATGAGACTAGAGATAGAGTAAATGAGAAGCTTGAGGTCTTGAGACATGCATTAGAGACTAAAGGATTTCGTATAAGTAAGGCTAAGACTGAATATATGGAGTGTAGTTTTGATGGAAGCATTGGTGAAGGAATCGAGGTGAAGATTGGTGACGATAACATTCAGAAGAGAGTTTCTTTTAGATACTTGGGACCTATTTTGTAACGTGATGGGGAAATTGACGGAGATGTTACTAATAAAATAATGCATGGTGGCTAAAGTGAAGAGGAACCTCTACTATTCTCCGTGATGAGAAATTTCCTTTGAAAATCATAGGAAAGTTTTACAAAGCAGTTGTGAGACCCGCTATGCTCAATGGATCTGAATGTTGGCTTGTGAACTATAGACATGCGCAAAGAATGGTAGTTGCAGAAATGAAAATGCTAAGGTGGATGTGTGAGCACATATGTAAATATCGGATTCGGAATGATGCAATCAGAAGGAAAATTGGTGTAGCTCTGATCGAGAATAAGATGCGAGAAAATCGCTTAAGGTGGTTTGACCATTTACAAAGGAGGTCGGCTGCTGATGTACCAGTTAGGAGATGTGAGTTTTTGGATATTGAGCCGACTAAGATAAGGCAAGGAAGGCCCACGAAGTGTTGGAATGAGATTATTCGAAGGGATCTTAATTTTTTAGATCTAAGTCCGAGATTGACCCAAGATAGATCTGATTAGAGGCAAAGAATATGTGTAGCCAATCGCACATAATGTGGGAGAAGGCTTTGTTGTTGTTATAAAGAGAACCGTAGAGCACACAAGGGATAATCAGATCAAGCACGATTAACATTGAAACACACTGAGATTTTACGTGGAACCTGTAATAAAATATGAAGAATGCGGAAGCGATTGATAAACAAAGCATAAGAACAAGAAAGATCAAAATGAAACACCATGATTTTACGTGGAAGCCTACTCCGTGAGGAGCGGGATGAAACCACGGGAGAAGCCCTCAAATAGGGCGTGTTTGTCTATTGACTTTCTCAATGAGTACAGGGGGTGTGGGGCTCCTTATATAGCCCCACGGACAAACCCAACAGTGACCGCTCCCCCATGTGGTACTAAACACATGGGTGGGGCTCTTTTCTTTTCCAATACTCCCCCTCAAGTTGGTAGCTGGGACAGCTGCAACTTGCAACAATAAAGAAAAATATACATCATTACATCTTCACTTGAAATCACCACAATAAACGTATGTATCCGCAACTGGTAGACAAACCCGCTTGCTGACGGGTATATCAGGTCACTGGAACGTATCTCTGTCGTGCTTGGAAGGTCACCGGACTGTCTCTGTCGTGCCTGCATGGTCACCGGATCTCTGTCTCAGTCGTGCCTGCAGGTCACCGGACTTTGTCTCCGTCGTGCCTTGAAGAAAACAAATCCAGTGCGGAGTCGATGTCGAGGATAGAGACACCACGACGAAGATCGATGCACAGTGAAGATGGCTTGATATTATGTGAAATCCGGAGTGTTTGGTCTGTCAATCAACGATGTAGGATGCATATGGCTTTTACTCCCCCTTTCTCCCAAACTCGTGAGAAAAATGAAAAATAAAGACAAGTTGGGAGAAGCAAACATGAATCACATTTTTTTATGTGTACGGCTTTTTCTTGTACGCGCCTTTTCTTCATTTTCTCCTTTTACAATTTTTCGGACGGCTTTTCTCATGTACGCACCTCCTTTTTTTTAACAAACTTCTTTCCTTTTTTTAAAATTTCTCTCCCTTCCTTTTTTTTACACTCATCCTTTTTTTTTTCAAATAATGATCCCCTTTTTTCCGGAATGAACAACCCCCTTTGTGCCCCTTTTTTTTCTTATCATCTACCGCAACCCCCTTTGGGCTTCCATTTTTTTTATAACCATCTGGGCCCTGTTTGGGCTACATGCACAATACTAGGGTTCCCAAAGGGAAACCCCTTTCCACGATCTTCGATTGCCGCCGCTGCACTTAAGGGTTTCCCTTGAAACCCGTTTATTTTCAAGGCCGTTGCCCAAGGTTTTCCAGCGAGAAACCCCAATGCCTCGCCTGCGCCAAGGACACGCCAAGGGCACCGCCAAGAGGTGGGAGCCCGGAGTTGATCGCCCCCGAAGGGTTGCGCGTGAGCGGAGGGATGGTCCTGTAGCCGCTGGTGCGCATGCGAGAGGAGGAGAGCGCCGCACGAGGGAGAGAACTGCGCGGCGAGGGCGCCGCCTGGCTACTTCTGGATGGTTGACGGCAATGCTGGAACTGGAGAGGAGCGCGCGAAGGTGCCGCACTGCCAGCACTGGAGGTTCTGGAGGAGATGCGGCTCCGCTATTGCTTCGTCGAGCTTCCTGCGCGAGCAAACTGGAGCGACAGCGCGAGGCCATCGCCAAGGGGGGCTCCGCCGCCTGTGATTGCGGCTTGGAGTAAGAGCGGTGATGCCGCACTGCCTGGAAGATCTGGGGTTGCGGGGTCGCGCGCTCGAAGGGAGGTCTCTTGGATGGGGTGCGAGGGCGATGCTGCACTGCCTGTTGGATAGGGTGCGAGGGCGCTGCACAACACCTCCAGGGGATGAACTGTTGCGCGTGATGCGTCGTCGAGGGTTTTTGGCCCTGCCTGGGGAGTTGCGTGCAACGCAGATCTAGAGTTGGAAAGAACTCTAAAAAATTCTCGAACAATCTTTAAGAACATAAATTACAAGAGCGATCGAGAACAGATTTTGATAATCGATTCTCGAACAAAACATAAGGAACACACAAAAAATCCTCGAGAATCGACCCGCTCTGATACTATGTAATAAAATATGAAGAATGCGGAAGCGATTGATAAACAGAGCATAAGAACAAGAAAGATCAACATGGAACACCATGATTTTACGTGGAACCCTACTCCGTGAGGAGCGGGATGAAACCACAGGAGAAGCCCTCAAATAGGGCGTGTTTGTCTATTGACTTTCTCAATGAGTACAGGGGGTGTGGGGCTCCTTATATAGCCCCACGGACATACCCAACAGTGACCGCTCCCCCATGTGGTACTAAACACATGGGTGGGCTCTTTTCTTTTCCAACAGAACCCTACTCCATGAGGGGATGAAACCACATGAGAATACCTTAAAGGGCATCCATTGTATTTCTCCATTGTATTTCTCTCATTCAGTACATGAGGTGAGACTCTTTGTTTAGCCCGACTGGATTTTCCGTGTCCCATTAATAAATGATGTGGGACTAATCCTGATGGTGTGATAATTGTATCCTAAAGAGGTCCAATTACCACCTAGGTCATTCTCCAACATAAGTTTTATTTTTATATCTGAATACATTATCCTTTCTGTTGGAGTATATGCATCACTCTTGTGTAGATGGGTAACTCGATCCCTCCAAGGTCCAATTATCACATTGAGTGGTTTAGTCCCACATCTACTATCTGTGGGACTTGGAGGGTCAGTGGGGGCTAATATAAGAAGCTCCAGGCCCATTGTACACACCAACCCTTTGAGGCATTCTTTCGTAGTTTCACCCCTC
This sequence comes from Ottelia alismoides, assembly GCA_037367405.1. Taxonomy (NCBI): domain Eukaryota; kingdom Viridiplantae; phylum Streptophyta; class Magnoliopsida; order Alismatales; family Hydrocharitaceae; genus Ottelia; species Ottelia alismoides. The sequence goes on along the minus strand of JAZKJV010002285.1, from coordinate 862,226 downwards.
TCCTTACGGAGTAGGTTTCCATATGAAATCCCGGTGTTCTTTATCGTTCTTATCCTTTATCTCTGATTACACTTCCGCATTCTTCGTTTTCTAACATGGTATCCGAGCGGATTTCATTTTCGAGGATTTTGTGTTCGATATTTGTTCGAGATTCGATTATAAAAAAGATTTGGTTCTTGCTTGTTCTGGAAGATTTGTATTTAAAGATTAATTTTCTGTATCATTTAAGTTCGAGTTCAATCTTAGGGTTTCTTGAAACCCTAATTTTCAGCCATCAGAACAGATCAATATCTTGCACCAAATCAAATTCTTGTGTGCATCTACACTTTCTGAAGATCGTCAATGTTCAAGATGTCAGATTCTTTCGAATTTTCTACATAATCGCCAATATCCCAGATTCAATATTCACTCTAGGGTTCAATCTCTGGAACTCTAACTTGTTTTGCACTCCAGCCGTCAAAAGCAACTAAAGTTTCGTTGAAAAACCCTAGATCTGGTTTCGTGGAGGCAACAAAAAAAATTGGCGATGGCGGTGCCGAATTCCTCCAAGCATGGCGACGCAACACATTCTCTTCTCCAGGTGGTGCAAAGCGAAGCTATACAAGCTGGAGTATCAGGCTTCACTCTCTCCAAGTTCAGCAAGCGATGTAAGAACATATACAACGCATTTAACACATCACGCTTCCTTGCACACTCATCAGGCTCCCCAGTTCCTCCAGGCAACGCCGCACATCGTGCTTCCTAGCACACTCCCTAGGCGGTACTCCGGTCCGCGCAGATCTTGCGTGGAATCTTTCCAGGTGGCGCATCTGGCAACAATCTTCATGCAATCTCGATCGTGCATCAGGCGGAGGTTGCATGACCTCCCACATTCCAGGCAGCAATGACAATCGGTCGAGCCCTCCTTGTTGGTGACGGCCATCCCTCTCTATTGGCAGCACCCTCTTGCTTCTCGATGGGTTCTATCGTGCGATGGAACCTTGAATAGAGCCCCAATTTATTATTGATTGGGGGCTGTGCTGCATATTTGGGCCCGACGTTGGGCCGATGTTAAAAGGGAGAGGTGGTTTTGGGTTTGTTAGGAGAATATTCTGTGCTAGGAGTATATTTGTTAGGAGAATATTCTATTTGCTAGGAATATTCTACAGGAGAATATTCTATGTGTTAGGAATATTCTATGCTAGGAGTATATTCTTAGGAGCATTTATGTATTTTCTCCTTTGAGATCTCTAGGGTTTCATGCTATATAAGAAACCCTAGACCCCTTGAATAATATAAGTCCTTTTCATTCTTTCATCATCTTCCACATGGTATCAGAGCAGTGGTCCTAGATCGGGGTTCTGACCTAAATCCCGCCGCCACCTCAAGCCCCAAAACCAACACCGTCACGACAACTAGACACTCGGCCCGCTGCACGCGGCCCAGGGCCTTCTCCAAGATCCTGCGCCACCGTCAAGCGGGTCACCTAGGCCCCTACGCTCCATGCATCCATGCTGTGCCGTGTCAAGCTCCGTCGCTTGGAGATAAGAAGCACCTCCTTGAGCACTCATTCTCCAGCGCATCTCGCAACTTGCGCCATCGAAAGCATCTTTTGGATGTGAAGCTTCTGCATACAACAAACCGCTTCTAATACACCACCGTAATCTGCAGTACTTATGCGATTTCTGAAATCTCTACCAAAAGTTCTGTTGGAATCAAACAAATTCTCTGGAACCATCGTCACGAGTTCTAGAATCAACAAATCTCTGAAATCAACCAAGTTCTGGAATCTACCAAGTACTGGAATCAACCAAGAGATATTGGTTTTGGAATCAACCAAGAGACATTAGTTCTGGAACCTCTGTCCAAGTCCAGAATTGCCCTAAGAAATTAGAGAAGGGCGATCAGAGCGATCAGATATTGTTGCCTAATTAATTAGGCATGGACCAGAATCTCCGCATAATTGGTTCTGGAATTGCTATAAGATAATACCACCGGATACTAGAAGATCGTCCAAGTTCTGCTTAACACCATATTTACTCTAATCTGCCATCACCAAGAACTTACGAATCGCGATACCATATGAAATCACGACACCATTACCTCCATCTAGCAACGCCTCCAAGCAACTTGACACCATCTATCATGCATGATTAAAACAACTCCACAACTTCTGCTAAAGGATCTGTAGAACTCTACTCCCATGGCAACTACTGCTACCACACATCTAGCTATTACAGATACTGTAGCCAACTCTACTTCTGTACTAGCACCAACATGAATTATTGACTCTGGTGCGTCTACTCACTTGACCGGAGAAGGTAGTTTTTTGACCTCGTCTCAACCATCTTCCACTATGAAGTTCGTTCAGGTAGCAAACGGTGCTCATTCTCCTGTTACGACCGTTGGAACTATGAAGTTCTCCTCCAAGCTCAGGCTCACTGGCGTTTACAGTGCATTGGATTTTCCTCTGAGTCTCCTATCTGTTCATAAGCTGCGTTGAATTGAATTGTCGAGTGATTTTTGATGAGTTCCATTGCTATTTTCAGGACATCCAGACGATGCAGATTTTTGGTGGGGGATATGAGAAGAACGGTCTTTACTATCTTGATATCCCTGTTGATAGAACCTTTGCAGGTGCTACCTCTGTGTCAGCTGACCCATTACTATGGCACTTATGGCTTGGACACCCATCTATCAAAGCTCTTTCTCATATGTTTCCCGGATTGTCATCTCTGAAACCTTTTGAGTGTGAAGCATGCCAGTTCGGCAAACACCATCGTGCTTCTTTTCCACCTAGGATTGAGCCACGCTGATCATTACCTTTCTCTTTGATCCATTGTGATATCTGGGGACCTTGTCCTGTTCGTACTATTGCCTGTCATAGATACTTTGATGTTTTTGTAGATGATTACAATATGTCTTCTTGGGTCTATCTGATCAAGGAGCGGTCCGAAATTAATAATATTGTCAAGTCTTTCTTTCAGCTTATTAAAACATCTTTCTTTAAATGTATTCAGACTATCAGGACTGACAATGCTCTTGAGTTCACTCAGCAGGATTGGGTATTTTTCTTTGCCACTCAGGGGACCCTTCACCAGACCTCCTGTCCATATACCTCACAACAGAACGGGGTAGCGGAAAGGAAGTTTCGTCACCTTTTAGACATTGCTCATACCCTACATACTCACATGAAGGTTCCCAAAACCCACTGGGGGGATGCCGTTCTTACTGCTACATACCTCATCAATAGGGTCCCGTCCTCAGTCATCAAGGGGGGTAACTCCTTTGTCACTCTTGTATCCTGACGAGGAACCTTTTCCACTTCCATTGAGAATTTTTGGTTGCATTGCCTTCGTACATAATTTTTAGACCATAGATAAATTGTCTTCTCGTGCTGTCAAGTGTATTTTCCTTGGATATTCTCATACCAAAAAGGGGTACAGGTGCTACGACCTTGTAAGTCATTGATACTACATTTCTGCAGACGTCACTTTCTTTGAACAAACTAGTTATTTTACTCAGTCTGTCAGCGATATATCCTTGGAGCTCCCACCACCACCCATTGTTTACAAAAGAAAACATACTAGGCAGTTTGAACCTGTACCATTACCTGTTCTTTATTTGCAGGATGATGTACCATCTTCCAATGGACCCACCACTGTAGCTCCGGATGCTCCACAAGAACTCCCTATAGATCTGCGCCGGACAAAAAGGCAATGTACTATACATCCTGTGATCATTATAGTGCATTGCATGGTTATGGTTGGAAAAATGCCATGGATGAGGAGATGGACGCGCTTACATCCAGGGGCACATGGGATCTTGTGCCGTGTCCAACAGGTGTCAAGCATGTTGCCTGCCGATGGGTCTTCACGACCAAACAGTTTCCTAATGGTTCTATTGATAGGCTAAAGGCCAGGCTTGTGGCGAAGGGACTTACTCAGACTTATGGAGTTGATTACTTTGAGACGTTTTCTCCTGTAGCTAGGATGGGTTCAATTCACACTATTCTCTCTGTAGCAGCTAACAAGAATTGGTCAATCTTTCAGCTCAATGTAAAGAATGCATTTCTATACGGTGACCTTGAAGAGGAGGTCTATATGATGCAGCCACCGGGTTACTCCATCGAGGGGAAGTATGTGTGCCGACTCCGTAAGGCTATTTATGGTCTAAAGCAGAGTCTACGAGCTTGATTTGACAGACTTACTACTGAGATAAGCTCTCTTGGCTTCCACAGGACAAGATCTGATTATTCTGTGTTTACTAGACGACGATCCACTGGTACGGTTATACTTTCTATCTATGTAGATGATATGGTGGTTACTGGTGATGATGACAGATGCATTCTAGAGACCAAGGCCTTCCTCCAGAAGGTATTTGTCACCAAGGAACTTGGTCAACTCCGATACTTCCTTGGTATTTAGGTGATACACACTGTAAAAGGATTACATCTATCACAATGGAAATACTGCCTGGATATTCTTACAGAGGCTGGTTTACTAGGATGTAAATCATATGGCATCCCAGCAGAGGTACGAAAACATGCTACATCCGATGATCCTGAGTTTGAGTATACTATACGGTATAGAAGCCTTGTAGAAAAACTGATCTACCTCACCGTTACTCGGTCCGATATAGTGTATGCTGTGAGCAGAGTCAGCCGCCATATGGAGAGACCTATTTACAGTCATTGGCAGGATGTTCTTCCGATCCTTCGATATTTAAAGGAATCTCCGGGGCGAGGCCTCTTCTACAGGGTCAATGGTCACATGATGTCACCGCTTATGCAGATGCAGATTATGCCAGTTCACCTGAGGATCGACGATCCATTACAGGCTATGCTATGTTTGTTGGTGGCAACCTTGTGACATGACGAAGCAAGAAGCAGACTGTGGTTGCTAGATTGAGTGCAGAGGCAGAATATTAGGCAGTGGCCCATGCCACTTGTGAGATTACCTGGCTTGTCTCCTTTTTACAGGAGCTCGGACTTCATGTTACCACTCCTGTACCTTTATATTGTGATAACAAGTCTGCTACATACATTGCCACCAATCCGGTATTTCAAGAGCGGACTAAGCACATTGAGGTTGACTGTCACTTCATTCGACATGCGGTACGAGGAGGAAAGGTTATTACCCCTCATATCTCTACAGACCTTCAACTTGCAGATATATTCATGAAAGCACTACCAAAGAAGCGTCTCTCATTGATGATTTTCAAGTTGGGTATGATCGATAGATATGCTCCAACTTGAGGGGGAGTGTTAGGAGAATATTCTGTGCTAGGAGTATATTTGCTAGGAGAATATTCTATGTGCTAGGAATATTCTACAGGAGAATATTCTATGTGCTAGGAATATTCTATATGCTAGGAGTATGTGGAAGGAAAAGAAAAAGTTGTATTCCTTCTAACACTAGAGCTCTCTTATATAGGAGAAAAGATCTAAGGGTAAATTACATAGACAAGACATTAGAAATAAACAATATAGGAAACATGACAAAATAACATAAATATCTTAACACTCCCCATCAAGCTGGAGCATATCTATCTATCATGCCCAGCTTGGAACAACAGTGAGGAAAAGGACCTCTAGCCAGAGCTTTAGTAAACATATATGCAATCTGGTCTCGTGACGCTACATAAAATGTTGAAATTAGCCCCTTTTGGATCAAATCACGAGTATAGTGACAATCCACCTCAATGTGCTTTGTCCTTTCATGGAATCATGGATTATTAGCTATGAACAAGGCCACCTGATTGTCACATTTGAGATGCATAGGGAGAGGCACTTCAATTGTTAAATCAATCAAGACAGATTTGTCCCACATCATCTCCGTACTACCTTGGGCCATTGCCCTATATTCTGATTCCGCACAAGATCGAGCAACAACAGTTTGTTTCTTGCTCTTCCATGAGACTAGTGAGCTGCCAACAAACAATGAAGCCTGAAGTAGACTACCTGTCCTTAGGATACCCCGCATAATCTGCATCTGCACACCCTGTAACTGAGAGAGACGTATCTTTTCTAAACAGAAGACCTGCCCATGGAGATGATTTCAAATATCTCAAGATCTTGAATACTGCATCTGTTGGAGGAAATGAGTTAACTGTTTATTCCATAGAACCCTAGGCTCCCTTATATAGAGAGAACCCATGGGTAAATTACATAAGAGTCCAGAACAAAAATAGAAAATATGAAACGATATATAATAACATAACATAAATCTCTACACTCCCCCTCAAGATGGAACATAGATGTCAATTATGCTCAGCTTGGAAGAACATCTCTGAAAGGGTCCTCTGAGCAATGGCTTGGTAAATATGTCGGTAGTCTGATCCTCGGAACTAACGTGTGAAGTAGAATTCAAGCCCTTCTGGATCATATCTCTAGTGTAGTGGCAGTCTACTTCGATATGCTTTGTTCTTTCGTGAAATGCTGGATTGTTGGCAATAAATAAAGCTGCTTGATTGTCACACTGAAGCTGCATGGGTAACGATACATCTATATGTAAGTCTTCTAATACGGCTCGAACCCACATCATCTCCGTGCTCGCTTGCGCCATGACCCTATATTCAGATTCAATGCTAGACCTCACCCAACAGTTTGTTTCTTGCTTTTCCAAGAAACCAGAGACCTCCCCACAAAAGCGACAAAGCTTGAAGTAGACTTACGATCCTTAGGACACCCTGCATAGTCTGCGTCTGCACAAGCTGAAATAGATAAATATGTGTTCTTTCCAAACGACAACCCTGAGCCTGGAGATGACTTTAGATACCTCAGTATCATGTATATGGCATCCATATGAACTTGTCTTGGCTGCTCCATAAATTGACTCACCCGACTTACTGCAAAAACAATATCGGGTCGAGTTATAGTGATATAAAGAAGCTTACCCACCATCTCTCTATATCTTCTCCTGTCCACTTCTTCAGTATCATTGTCATACAGTTTCATACTTGGATCCATAGGAGTGCTCGATGGTCTACATCCAACCATGCCTGTTTCAACCAGAAAATCTGTAATATATTTCCTTTGGGTCATCACCAGACCCTGTGCATTCCTGGCAAATTCCAACCCCAGAAAATATCTTGGGGTACCAAGATCCTTCGTAACAAACTGACGGCCCAAGAATGCTTTTGCCATCTCTACTCCCTGAACGTCATCTCTTGTAACCAGAATATCATCAACATATACCATGATGACAACCGTACCTCTAGAAGTCTTCTGAATGAACAACGAGTGATCCACATTTGATCTTTTGAATCCCTGTGGTTCAATTAGGTGGGAAAGCTTCTAGAACCACGCCCTTGGACTCTGTTTAAGGCCATATATCGCCTTGCGAAGTCTACACACCATATGATTCTCCCCATCAGCAGTGAACCCCGGTGGATGCTGCGTGTAGACTTCCTCCTGTAGATCTCCATACAAGAATGCATTCTTGACATCAAGTTGAAATATGGACCAGTCACGTACCACAGCAACCGATAGAAGAATGCAAAAAGTAGAGGGCCGAGCCGCTGGAGAGAATGTATCCAAATAGTCTACACCATAGGTTTGTGTGAAACCTCTCGCAACAAGTCTTGCCTTGTACCGATCAAGACTGCCATCTGCATGGTATTTAACTGTGAACAACCATTTGCAGCTAACAATAGATGCGTCAGATGGAGCGATAACCAGGCTCCATGTACCACTTGACTGTAAAGCTTGCATTTCTTCCTCCATAGCCAATCTCCAACAGTCAATTTTCATAGCCTCTTGATAAGTCCGTGGTATCCCCACGGAAGACAAAGCTGCAACAAACCTCTGAAAGTCACATGTGAGATGGTGAAAGGAAACCTGGGAAGCAAGCGAATAAGAAGCGCAAGTCCGTTTCTGCTTCCGAATAGCAATAAGGACATCAAGGTCACCATCCACTGTACTTAATGGTGCATCCTCCTCCTGCAACGAAGAATCATGCACATGCACATTATCTGACCCATCATTAGTAATAGCATCTGAACATACCTGAGGCGTAATGGATGCTTGACGTGTAGTCTGAGCAGGACCTGACCGATGTGTATAGAATTTAGTTAATGGTGGGATAAGTGGTTGTGGAGGTGGTGGTGGTAGTGGTGGTGATGGTGGTGGCGTGAGAACTAGAACTGGATTGGACGCAGGTGGACTCAGACTAGGAGGAGGAACATAAGCATCATCATTAGATGTGAAAGAGACCAACCTGTCACCTGCAGGGGAGAAGTACATAAGGACTCAAAAAATGCAACGTCAGCATTGACAAAATATTTCTTGTTTATAGGGTCATAACAACGATAACCCTTCTGAGTCCGAGAGTAACCTACAAAGACATACTTGACGGCTCTAGGAGAGAGTTTGTCAAGTCCATGAGACAAATGGTGAACAAAGGCAACAATACCAAAGACATGAGGAGTAAGTGAAAATAATTCCTTATCAGGGAAAATAACGGAAAGAGGAATTTTCTCAACAAGAACAGGTGACAGCATGCGATTGACCAGGTAGCAGGCTGTAAGGACAACATCCCCCCAAAAGGTGATAGGCGCACAACTTTGGATTAGCAGGGTTTGAGTGATATCAAGAAGGTGACGATGTTTTCTCTCTGCCACTCCATTCTGTTGAGATGTGTAAGCACAGGTGGTTTGGTGAATAATACCTTTGGACGAAAGAAACTGGGAGAGAGAACGGGTGCAGAATTCCAATGCATTATCCGTACGAACATATTTGATAGTAGAAGGAAAAACATTATGCACTTCACTGATAAGATTTTTAATAACATCCCCTGCTTCAGATTTATTCTTTAAAAGAAAAACCCAAGATACACGAGAAAAGTCATCAACTACAACTAGATAGAACCTTTGTCCCTGATGATCAGGTACACGACTCGGACCCCAAATATCAATATGAAACAACTCAAATGGGGAGGTACTGCTCCGACTCTGACGACTAGGGAAGCTAGAACGATGATGCTTTCCCAACTGACAAGCTTCACAACGAAATAAAGAACTCGGAGAGATCTGAGGCAAGAGATGACGAATTTTCTGGAGCGGGAGGTGACCAAAGCGAAGATACTAGGTGTACAGAGAGATTGATCTGGCTGAATGGGAGGAGACACCAACATATGACTTCCGGACCAGACAATAGAGACCATTTTGCTCAGAGCCACAACCAATCACCCTGCCCGTTAGTATGTCCTGAAAAATGAGAGACGATGGGTCAAATATAGCGCGACAATGCAAATCCTTCGTAATCTGACGAATGGATAATAAATTCATGGAAAACTCATGAGCATGTAGAACATTCTGTAAATGCATAGAAGGTGACAAGGTGATCTCCCCCTGTCCAACGATGGGGGAATGAGTCCCATCAGCTATGAGCACTGAGCGTCTAGGTGGGATGTCCCTGTATGACTCAAGTCTATTTCTGTTACGACAGAGGTGATGGGTGGCGCCAGAATCCATAATCCAACATAAGAGATCATGACAAGATGTAAAGGCAGTAGCACTCCCTGAGGTACTGGCAGCGACAGAAATACTGGCAGATGCTGAAGCAGCAACATCTGAGGATCCACTTGGAGAATCACTAGATGATTGAGGCATAATATCACGCAGACGCGCTACAAGCTCTTCGAACCGGTGATCTGTAGTGGATGCCGACTGAGATGTAACATGCTCGGCTACACGCGCCGATGCTGGAAACCCATGCTTAGAATAGCATGTATCCTCTGAGTGACTTGTGCGATGACAGAAAGAGCACGGTTGGCGAAAATGACCTCCTCGGCCACGAGGTCCACGTCCACAAAAGGAAGACTGACCACCTATCCCTCGCGATACCGCCATCGTTGAAGGGGGTGGAGTAGATGTGCTGGAAGAAACAGAGATGCGACTAAGCCTCCAGTAAACTTCCTCCATTGGAGGAATAATAGCATCAACAAGTATTTGAGAGCGGGCTGCCTCATACTCAGGATCAAGTGCTGCTAGTAGTACGCCCACCATGGTAGCATTCCGGAAGGTCTTCTGCTGCTCTGGAGTCGATGTGAGTGGTATAGTGCTATATAGTTTCTCAAACATCCCCCGCAGGGACGTGTACAAAGAGTGAAGCGGCCGCCCATTCTGCTTCATTGTAAAAATATCACGCTGGAGCTGTAACATCTTGGTCTCGTTCTACACTTATGAATATGTGGCAGCCAGAATATCCCACATCGCCTTGGTGGTGGGCTGATGGAGGACATCATTGGCAATCTCCATCGACAGTGTTCCTGAAAGCCAAACCTTGGTATAAGAGTCATCAGCCTTCCAGGAGGCATAGATCCCAGTCTTCTTTGCCGGCTCATCCTCGGTAAGTATATGCTTCTTACCGTTCGACTTCATGAGACTCATGAACTGCATCGCCCAGAGCTCATAGTTCGTCCCATCCATCTTGACTATTGGTGCCAGACCTTTGAATGCGCCTATAGAGGGCACATCGACTTTACTTTCTGACATCTTGCCAGAGACGAAAACTAGGGATTGTAGACAAGAAGCCGATGTCTACATAAACTTGATAGGATTTGAGTGCATATGTAGACTTTTATGCACTCAAATCCATGACGAGATAGTGGCCGACCACGGGGGGCGGAGCTGGAAGGTACCGTCGAGGGCTGGAAGGGGCCGACGGGGGCTGGAAGGGGGGTCGGCGGGGGCTGGAAGGGGCAGGCAGAAGGGAGGAGCGGGGCTGGAGGGATCGGCGAGCTGGACGGAGATGCGGAAGAGGGGCGTTGGTGAAAAGGGTCGGCCGCCGGATGAGTGGGCGGTGCCGCCGAGAGAGAGAGAGAGGCGGCGACGGGATGAGGGTTAGGGTTTTGGCTCTGATACCATGTTGGTGGAAATGAGTGAACTGTTTATTCCATAGTACCCTAGACTCCCTTATATAGAGAGAACCCATGGGTAAATTACATAAGAGTCCAGAAGAAAAATAGAAAATATGAAACGGTACATAATAACATAACATAAATCTCTACAGCATCCATGTGCGCCTGCCTGGATTGCTCCATGAACTGACTCACTCTACTCACAGCAAAAGATATAATAGGCCTGGTAATAGTAACATACAATAATTTCCCTACCAGCTCTCTGTACCGTCTCTTGTCCACCTCCTCAGATCCGTCATCATGAAGCTTCGCATTAGGATCCATCGGGGTAGTAGCTGGTCTACATCCTGTCATACCTGTCTCAGATAGAAGATCAATAACGCACTTCCTTTGTGTCATAACCATACCTTGCTGGTTTCGTGCAAACTCCAGGCCAATGAAGTAACGAAGCGTGCCAAGGTCCTTAGTAACAAACTGCTTTCCAAGGAAATCCTTAGCTGCTTGAATGCCCTGTTCATCGCTGCCAGTGATAACAATGTCATCAACATAAACCAATATGACTACAATACCTCTCTAGCTTCTCTTTACAAAGAGAGTATGATCTGCAGTAGATCTAACAAACCCCTTCTGTTCAATCAGTTCTGAGAGCTTCTGAAACAAGCCCTCAGACTCTTCTTAAGGCCATATATAGCCTTATGAAGATGACACACCATACTGGACTCCCCCTCAGCAGCAAACTCAGGTGGCTGCTGCATGTAAACCTCTTCCTGCATATCACCATACAAGAAAGCATTCTTGACATCTAATTGGAAAAGTGGCCAATCACGTACCACAACAACAACAATAAGAATCCAACAGGAGAGAAAGTATCCTGATAATCCACACCATAGGTCTGTGTGAACCCACGGGTAACCAGCCTGGCCTTGTATCTGTCTAGGGTACCATCAACCCGATGCTTCACAGTAAATACCCACTTGCTCCCAACAACAGACACACCTGGTGGAGCATGGACTACACTCCATGTACCTCGTGACTGTAAAGCAGCCATCTCCTCCTCCATAGCCAGACGCCACTGACTGCTTTGCAATGCCTCCTAATACGACCGTGGTATCTCTACAACAGATAACCCTATAACAAAGTACTGAAAATCCTTGGAAGGACGCTCCAAGGAAACATGAGAACCAATAGGGTGCATAGTGCATGCTCGTTTCTGCCGCCGAAGTGCAATAGGCATATCCAGATCCTTAGTAGGAGTAGTAGAGTTAGTATCTGCACCCTGTACCTCAGTCTGTACATGCAAATCACCCGTGCCATTAGAAGAACTCAAATGCTCAGTAAATACCTTGGGCGTGCTGGATGATAGACGAGGCGCATGAGCATGGGGCCTTCGCTGGTAGACCTGTGGAAAGAAAATAGGAGGCAGTGGAGGAGGAGGTGGTGGTGGTGTTGGTGGTGGTGGAGGTGGAGGTGGCGGTGATGGAATATAACATGACAATGACGGAGGAGGTGACATATAGATTTCTTTTCCATCCTCTAAAGGAATAAGCCTGTCACCTGTGGGAGAAAAATATATAATAGACTCAAAGAAGGTGACATCAGCACTGACATAGTATCTTCGTCGAACAGGGTCAAAACAACGATATCCCTTTTGGGTTTTGGAATACCCAACAAACACATATTTGACAGCTCTGGGAGAGAGCTCGTCAAGACAGGGAGAGTGTTGATGAACAAACGCAACTGACCCGAAGACACGAGGCGTAAGCGAGAAAAGATCCGTCTCGGGAAACATAATCAAGAACGGGATCTTCTCCCTTAACACCGAAGAAGGCATACGATTTACTAGATAACATGCAGTTAGAACCACATCTCCCCAATAGGAATGAGGAGCAAGACTCTGAATCAAAAGGGTTTTGGTGACATCCAAAAGATGGCGGTGTTTCCTTTCAGCCACCCCATTCTGTTGGGAAGTACATGCACATGATGTCCGATGCACAATACCATGAGACCGAAAAAATTGAGAGAGTTGAGTACTGCAAAATTCTAGTCCATTATCATAACGTATGTACTTGAATTTTGCAGAAAAAATGTTCTTTATTTCATTAATAAAATACATAATAACAAGACCACCAGACTTGTTTTTAAGAAGAAAAATCCAAGACACTCTAGAAAACTCATCAACCACAACAAGATAAAATCTGTGTCCCTGATGATCGAGAACACGACTAGGATCCCAAATATCAAAATGGAGCAACTCAAACAGACTATGACTACTTGAACTCTGACGACTCTGGAAAGATGACCGATGATGCTTTCCAAGCTGACATGCCTCGTACTAAAAAGTGGAGCGAGGAGAAATCTGTGGAAGGACATGAATCAGCTTTTGCAGAGGAAGATGAGCAAATCGCATATGCCACATATAGGGAGAAACAGATCCAGTGCGGAGAGAAGAATAGACGCCATCATACGGAGATTGCACCAGTATGTAAAGGCCCCCTTGCTCACGGCCAATTCCAATCACTCGGCCCGTGAGTATGTCCTGAATCACAAGAACAGATGGATCAAATATGACACGACAATGTAAATCTCTGGTGATTTGGCTAATTGATAATAACTTCATAAAAAAATTCAGGAGCATAGAGAACATTTGAAAGCCTCAATGTAGAAGTCAACTGCACCTCCCCCTGACCAGTGATGGGGGAATGTGTTCCTTCTGCTATCACAACAGATCGTGCATACTGAGTAGGACGAAAATCACTAAACTGACCTCTGTCACCACAGAGATGATGGGATGCACCGTAATCCATGATCCATTCCGATAAGTCCTCCCTGTAGCAACTAGTAAGAGCATAGTCTATACTTGATGTAGACGCAAATGCAACAACCTCTGAGGGAGAGCTAGTGGATCCAGACGTGCCAGGCATGATCTCCCTCAGTCATGCTACAAGCTCGTCAAACCTCTGATTAGATGCGGGTCATGGATTCCCAGTCTGTTGTGTCTGCTCTGCAACTCTGGCTAACACAGGAAACCCATGCTTAAAATAGCAGGTTTCCTCAGAGTGACCTGTCCCTGTGGCAGTAGGTGCACGGTTAACGGGGTCGACCACCCCCTCCTCTACCGCGGTTGGAACTTCCCCTGCTACGATATAATGTATGGCTGCCTCTACCACGTGACGCTGCCATAGCTGAAGAAGTCTGCTGCTGTAAAGTACTCCCAGATGGTATAGATAGTCTGCTCAATTTGTGATATGCCCTCTCCATAGGAGGTATGGTAGCATCCGTGAGGATCTGGGCCCGACCTGCATCATATTCCGGATCCAAGGCTGCCAAAAATACTCCCGTCATCACAGAGTCTCTGTATGCCTTGAGCTGCTCTGGTGTAGCAGTCATGGGTATGTAGCCATGTAACTTCTCGAACATACCCCTCAAAGAAGTATAGAGGGTGTGAAGAGGGCGACCATTCTGCTTCGATGTGAATATATCATGCTAGAGCAGGAGTATCTTCGACTCATTCTTTGCCGAGAGTATGTCGCGGCAAGAATGTCCCACATAGCCTTTACAGTAGGCTGACTTAGTATATCATTAGCTATCTTTGTGGATACAATCCCAGATAGCCATACACGAGCATATGCATCATCTGTCTCCCATAAGCTATTTGTCCTAATCTTGTCACGTTGCTCCTCTGTCGTGAGAATGTGCTTCTTGCCATTACATTGCATCAAACTCATGAACTGCATGGCCCACAGTTCATAGTTGGTTCCATCCATTTTGACAATGGGTGCCGGACCTTTGAAGGCACCCAGGGATGGGACTTCAACTTTGTTATCGGACATGATGACAACAATCTTCAAGACTGGGCTAGCAACAAGAGATACCAGTGTCTACACTGACATACAAAAACATAGTTGTGGGTGTAGACTCATACCACAACCTATTCCATTCTTTTGGAGAGTCCTTTGGGTAACTAGAGTGTTTTAGGGCTTCACTTCACTTTACACCCTAGGTACCCAAGAATCCACGGGAGGACTACGTGTGTGCGACGAACTGCCCACTACGCAAGGGCAGCGACGGCGTGGTGGCCTGGCGGCGAGCCCGCAAGGCCTGGGCGGTGGCGAGTCTACGAGGCCTGGGCGATGACGAGCCCGCGGGGCTTGGGCGGCAACAAACTCGCGGGGGGCTGGGCGGCGGCGAGCTCGTGGATGGGGGCGAGGCGGTGGCGAGCCCGCGGGGGCACGGTGGCGGCGGTGAGCCCGTGAAGGCTAGGGTTTTGGCAGGTATAGGATTCTAGGGCACATGCTCCGGTCTAGGACCGTCGCTCTAATACCATGTGGAAGGAAAAGAAAAAGTTATATTCCTTCTAACCCTAGAGCTCTCTTATATAGGAGAAAAGCTCCAAGGGTAAATTACATAGACATGACAATTGAAATAAACAATATAGGAAACATGACAAAATAACATAAATATCTTAACAAAGTATATTCTTAGGAGCATTTATATATTTTCTTCTTTGAGCTCTCTAGGGTTTCATGCTATATAAGAAACCCTAGACCCTTTGAATAATATAAGTCCTTTTCATTCTTTCATCATCTTCTACAGGGTCCAAGTAGGCTGTTGGGATTATATATGTTAAGAAAATATTCTATGGTGCGACTATATATGTTAAGAGAATATTCTATGCGACAGGAGTATATTCTTGTAACCCTGTTAGGGGTATTTATGTATTTTCTTCTTTGAGCTCTCTGGGGTTTCATCCTATATAAGGATCCATAGACCTCTTGAATAAGACAAGCTCTTTCATTCTTTCATTCTTCTCCACATGGTATCAGAGCAACGATCCTAGACTGATGTTCTGACCTAGTCCCATCGCCACCACCAGCCCCGAGCCTCTCTACGGCCCTGCGCCGCGCCGTAGCAGCAGTTCCTGGCCGCCCCTACGGTACCGCGCCGCCTGCGGCCTTGCGCTGCCGCACGCTGGGCAGCCCTGGCCCGCTATTACCCTAGCAGCTCTACGCCCTATGCTTTCTAAGGCCCCGCGTCTGCGCCTACGGCCTCGTGTCTTCGCGTCTAAGGCCTCATGCTTGCGACCCCGCACCTGCGCCTAAGGCCACGCGCCTGCGGCCCCGCGTTGAAGAAGCCCTACCGCGCTGCTGCTCTAGCAACCCTGTGCCACTGCAGCATTTCCAGACCACCCTAGGGGTCCCAGGGGTCCTATGTTCTATGCTGCCGCGCTGCTGCTCTAGCAACCCTGCGCTCTGCGGCACTAGGGGTCCTGCATTGCCTTAGCAGCCCATCGCCATCACGTGTTACTCGCTTGCGGCGCCCCCTGCTCCACGCTGAACTGCGCCGCTCCCTGCGGTCCTGCGGTCTTGATGACTGACCACGATTCTATTCGATATACTGCTAGGTGCATATGATACTTAAGTCAACAAGGTTTATCTAGATCACTTTTTCTTGACCTTTGCAGCAACCATGGCATCTGTAGAACCCAAGCCCGTGTACCCAACTTCTTCTTTGATGGTTCTGGGCACTTCTTCCAAACTCAAGGGTTCCAAGAACTATATCTTATGGTCTTGATCCTTCAAGATGTTTGTTGATGGTCAGCGAAAGAACTATGTTCTTACTAAAGATCCGCCCAAGGAGACAGAAAAGGACTGCGATACCTGGTTCGTAGACAACTGCCAGGTGATTACATGAATGACCAACAATGTCTATCCGAATATAGCTTCCAATCTTCTATACAAAGAGACTGCCAAGGCAATGTGGGAGAGCCTTGAAAATACCTACTTCCAGAAGACGACCAAGTCCAGGCTCTCAGACATCTACACACAGATTTGATCAACAAATCTGGATGACACATCATTGATCGACTACTACAGACTCCTCACAAGCTTGTTCGAGGAACTCCTTATTTTTCAACCTGCTGCTGTGACAAACAGATTGGAGAACGAGCAGAATGACAAGTATATCGCTTCTTATCAGGACTCCATCCGCGCTACAAGATTGTGAAGGTCCGATTTCTGACTGCTGCTGCGCTACCCACTCTTGAGACCATAAATGGTCGACTACAGGAACTTGATTCTCCCTCTCCTCAGTTATCTACGGAGACTACTGCACATTTTGCTAAAGGATGACCCAACTACCAGGGAGAACGTGATCGTGACTTTGGCCGTGATCGTGACCGTGAGGCTGGACGAGAACATGACTTCCGACGTGGATGAGGACATGACTTCGGACGTGGACGAGGTCGAGATCCTGCCACCACCGACTATATAACATGCACTTACTGCGGATGCTGGAATCATCCATCTGAACGATGTTGGGCAAAGTTTGGCATGCCTACTAATGCCAACAATGCCTATGAGGCTACCTCATACGAAGGCCCATATGATAATACAGATACCTCGACAAAACAACCGTCTGGTGATAGTTAGACATCCTTCACTGCATCTGAGTATACTCGTCTACGTCAGCTGCTACAAAATTCTGCCAGTAACACTAGTATCTCTGTTCCTACTGCGAGTCTAGCCACTACTTCATGTATACTTGTCAATGTTGCCTCTGCATCCAACCCTTCATGGATCATTGACTCTGGTGTGTCTACTCATCTAACGAGAGAAGGTAGTCTTCTTACCTCTGCATAACTGTCTTCCGTTGTGAGTACTGTTCGGGTTACCAATGAAGCACATTCCTTATCACTACTGTGGGGACGATGGAGTTTTCCTCCAAACTCCGACTTACTGATGTGCACTGTGCTCCTGATTTTCCGCTTAGTCTCTTATCTGTTCACAAGTTATGCCAGGAACTTAACTGTCAGGTGATTTTTGATGAGTTCTGTTTTTATTTTCATGACATCCGGATGAGACAATTTTTTAGTGGGGGACATGAGAAGAACGACCTATATTATGTCGATATGTCCTCTGATTCTGGTTTTGCTGGTGCTGCATCTATATCCACTGATCCCTTTCTTTGGCATCTTCGCGTCAGTCATCCATCCGCCAAAGCTCTCTCTTTAATGTTCCCTGAGCTTTCTACGCTCAAGCCCTTTGAGTGCGAGGCGTGTCAGTTCAGGAAACATCATCGAGCGCCCTTCCCTGTTCGTTTTGAACCTCACCGCGAAGTTCCTTATTCTTTAGTCCATTGTGATATTTGGGGACCCTGTCCGGTCCGTACTCTGAGTGGACATAAGTACTTTGTTGTTTTTGTCGATGACTACATTCGATCATCTTGGGTCTATCTGTTAAAAGAACGATCATAGATTAACAATATTACTAAGAATTTCTTCCATTATGTCAAAAATATTTTTTCTCCGATGTTCAAACTTTTCACACAGGTAACGCTTTGGAATGTACTCAACATGATCTAACCAACTTCTTTGCATCCCAGGACACCATTCACCAAACATCATCTCCTTATACTTCACAACAAAACGAGGTCGCCGAAAGGAAACTCAGACACCTTCTGTATATAGCCCGATCCCTCCTCACCCAGATGACGGTATCCAAAATCTATTGTGGGGATGCTGTTTTCACCGCGGTCCATCTTGACAACAGGGTTCCATCTCCATCCCTAAAAGGATCCACCCCCTTCTCTCTGCTCTACCCAGCTGAGTTACCTTTTCCTTTACCCTTACGATTTTTGGATGTATTGCATTTGTTCATAACTTTCACACCATTGACAAACTCTCTCCTCGTGCTAATAAATATGTTTTCCTTGGTTATTCTCATACTAAAAGTTACAGGTTCTATGATCTAATTGGACGTCGCTATTATATATCTGCAGATGTAACATTTTTTGAGCAGACCTGCTTCTCACACAATCTGTTACTGATATCACTCTTGATCTCCCACTCCACTCATTGTCTATACATGACAACAAAAATCCCAATCACCATATATTCCATTACCTATTTCTTTATTGCATGATAATATGCCTACTTCAAGTGTCCCCTCCACCGCTGTCCCGGATGATCCTGAGGAGCTTCCCATTGCTCTATGCAGAACTAAGAGGCAATGCACACTTCATCCCATGTCTCATTTCACTAATATTGCTAGTTTATCAACCACTGACAAAAGATATACAGATGCTCTCATGATTATTTCTATTCCAAGAGACCACCACAGTGCTTTGTATGATTCAGGATGACGAAAGGCCATGAATGACGAGATGGATGCTCTTATTTCTAGGGGAACATGGGATCTAGTGCAATGTCCCAAAGGGACTAAACATGTGGCATGTAAATGGGTCTTTACGATCAAACAATCACCACACAGGTCGATTGACAGGTTAAAAGCCCGTCTTGTGGCAAAGGGCTTCACACTGACATATGGAGTGGATTATTTTGAGACATTCTCACCAGTTGCGCGCATGGGGTCAATAAGGACTATCCTTTCTGTGGCAGATAATAAGGCATGACCTATCTTTCAGTTACGTGTGAAAAATGCATTTTTATATGGCGATCTTGATGAGGAAGTTTATATGATGCAGCCTCCGAGTTATGAAGTCAAGGGGGAATGTGTATGTCGACTTCGTAAAGCAATATATGGCCTAAAGCATAGCCCAAGGGCATGGTTCGACAGACTTACTACAAAGATCACCACTCTTGGCTTCCAGAGAACAATCTTCGACTATTCTCTGTTTGTCAGAAGACGAACAACTGGTACTGTTATTCTTGCAGTCTATGTGGATGATATGGTTATCACATGTGATGATGATAAAGGGATACTAGAGACCAAGACCTTCCTTCAGAAGGTATTTGTTACCAAGGATCTTGGTTCACTACGATATTTCTTGGGCATAGAAGTACTACGCACTACAGAGGGTCTTCACCTCTCACTGAGAAAATACTGTCTGGACATTCTTACGGAAGCCAGATTACTTGGCAAGCCCGTTGGTATTCCTGCAGATCCTAAGAAACACTTTACATCCTCTGATCCTATCTTCGAAGATGTTACTCGATATAGGAGCCTGGTTGGCAAACTTCTTTACCTTACTGTCACCAAACCAGATATTTCATATGCAGTGAGCAGAGCTAGTCAACACATGGAGCGACCTTGTTATAGTCATTGGCAAGATGTTCTTTAGATTCTACGATATGTGAAGGAATCACCAGGAAGTGGCCTCTTCTATGGGGCAAATAGGTACACTGATATTATTGCATATGCTGATGCAGACTGTAGAGATATTCGTGTATTTCTATATTCTATATGTATCGTTTTCTTATTTGTATTTCTTTTTTTTCCGCCTTATGTAATTTACCCATAGGTCTCTCCTCTATATAAGAGAGCCTAGGGTTCTCAGAAATAATCATCTCTTATTTTTCTACCAACATGGTATCAGAGCGGCGGTCCTAGACCGGAGCTCCTATACCCTAACCCTAGATCCCCACCCGCCAGCCCCCTCCTCTCTCCGCCTGCGCCGCCGCCCAGGCTACCCCGCTCCATTGCTTGCCTACCGCGGCCGCCCAAGCCTCTCCCTCCTTGCCGGAGACCACCACCACCGCCGCCAGGGCCTCCGTTGAAGTCTACGCCTCCTTGTCGGGCATCGCCAACACCGTCCAGGCCCATACCTCCGCTGCCCAGCCCTTGGCGGCGGCCCGTTGATTTTCGCAGGCCCCTAAAGACCGCCTAGGCCGTTGGCCTCAAGTGCCGTCGGTCTCAGCCATTGTTCTCTATCTTCTTCGTGCAAAATCGGGTGATGGATTTGATTGCATAGGTCTACATATGCAATCAAATCTCCATATGTCATTGTAGAAAAATCTCTCTTAGTCTACATACCCTGTGATCTTCATTCAGCATCATGTCAGAAAACAAAGTCGACATACCCGCCACAGGTGCCTTCAGAGGTCCGGCACCGATTGTCAAGATGGACGGGACGAACTATGAGCTCTGGGCTATGCAGTTCATGAGCCTTATGAAGTCTAACGGTAAGAAACATATTCTTACCGACGATGAGCCGACGGAGAAAACAGGTATTCACGCCACATGGGAGGCGGACGATGCGTATGCCAAGGTCTGGTTATCTGGGACGTTGACGATAGAGATCGCCAACGACGTGCTGCATCAGCCCACGGCGAAGGCAATGTTGGATATTCTAGCCACGACATATTCTCAGGCGCGGAATGAGACCAAGATACTACAGTTGCAGCGTGATATTTTTACAATCAAACAGAATGGACGTCCTCTCCACTCACTATACACATCCCTGTGAGGGATGTTTGAGAAGCTCCATAGCTTCATGCCTTTGACGGCTACTCCTGAGCAACAAAAGACATACAGGAATGCTACCATGGTGGGTGTATTCCTGGCTGCACTTGATCCAGAGTACGATGCTGCCCGCTCTCAAATTCTTGTTGACGCCACTATTCCTCCCATGGAGGAAGCTTTCCGCCGACTTAGTCGAATCATCGTTCCGAGCTCTACTACTACCCAGACACCTTCGGCGATGGCTGCCTCCAGAGGAAGAGGTGGCTCATCTACTTTTCGTGGACGTGGTCCCCGTGGTCGTAGGGGTCGGATCCGTCAACCCTGCACGTATTGTCACCGTCCTGGCCATTCCGAGGATACATGCTACTCTAAGCATGGGTTTCCAGCATCGGCTCGGGTAGCAGCACAAGTTGAGTCTCCTGCACCTTCTTCTTTGGACCAACGTTTCGATGATCTCGTTGCCAGACTGAGGAACATCATGCCTCCTGACACAGCTCCAGGAGACCAATCAGATGTGGCAGCCTCTGTTTCTGCCAGTACATCCGCTACAGCCAGTACGTCAGGTAGTTCTTATGCTCTCACCTCTTGTGATGGATCTATGATTACAGAATGGATTATGAACTCTGGAGCGACACATCACCTATGTGGAGACAAAGAGCAGCTTACTGCATATAGAGAGGTTCCTCCAGGGCGGACTGTGGTGATAGCCAATGGGACACATTCCCCGATTACAGGACAGGGGGATATTACTTTGACGCCCTCCATGTGATTACAGAATGTATTATATGCTCCTGATTTCTCTATGAATTTACTGTCCACTGGCCAGATTATGAAGGATTTGAACTGTCAAGCCATTTTTGATCCATCGTCTCTTATTTTTCAGGACATACTCACGGGCAAAGTGATTGGGGGTGGTTGTGAGCAGAATGGTCTCTATCGTTTGGTCCGTACTCCCTATGTCGGCGCATCACTCCACTCTACAGGATCAACCTCTCCATATACCTAGCATCTCCGTTTTGGTCATCTACCTATTCAGAAGATGTGTCGTATTTTGCCACATATTTCTCCAAGGTCGTCCTTCCAGTGCGAGGCGTGTCAGATGGGAAAGCATCATAGGTCCACTTTCTCGAGTCGTCAGAGTTGGAGCAGTAGCTCTCTTTTTGAGTTAGTCCATATTGATATTTGGGGTCCCAGTCGTGTTACTCGTGTACCTGATCATCAGGGACATGTTTTATCTTGTTGCAGTAGATGATTTTTCTCTCTTGTCTTGGGTGTTTCTATTAAAGAATAAATCTGAAGTAGGAGATGTGATCCAAATGTTCCATCACTGAAGTTCAAAATATTTTCTCTTCTACTGTGAAAATTGTGCGTTCCGACAATGCTATGGAATTTTGTACTCGTACACTTTCCTTGTTCTTTTCCTCTCGTGGTATAATTCATCAAACATCATGTGCTTGCACTTCACAACAAAACGGTGTTGCAGAGCGGAAACATCATCATCTACTGGATAGCACTCGGAAATTACTTATTCAGAGTCGTGCTCCACATTCTTTTTGGGGTGGTGCAGTTCTCACTGCTTGTTATCTAGTAAATTGCATGCCCTCGTCTGTCTTGGGTGAGAAGACTCCTTTCTCTATAGCCTTCCTGAGAAGGAGTTGTTCTCTCTTACGCCCCGTGTATTTGGCTCTGTCGCGTTTGTCCACCAATCGGCTCCAGGTCTTGATAAGCTCTCTACCAGGGCTGTCAAATACGTGTTTGTAGGGTACTCCAGGACTCAGAAGGGATATCGTTACTTTGATCCTTTACGTGGAAAATACTTTGTTAGCGCCGATGTAACATTCTTTGAATCTGTGATGTTTTTCTCTCCTACAGGTGACATAATGACTACTCCTGAATCTGACACTGAGATCTACATGTCACCTCCTCCTACGAGTCAGTTATCTCCTGTACCAGTCATACCACCACCACCTCTACCGTTACCTTCAACACCACCACCTCCACCACCTCAGATGCCTGTGACCGTGGTTCCACCATTACCAAAATTCTATACTCGTCGACCCCCTTCTGCTCATAGTCATTGCCCGTCATCTAGCATACCCCAGGTTTGTTCTGATAACATGGTTTCTAATGATGGCTCTGGAGATGTTTCTATACAAGGATCAGTGCAGGATGAGGTTCCTGAGAACCTGGATGTACCTATCGCCATTAGGAAGCAGAGGCGTATTTGTGCATCCTACCCGCTTGCTTCTCAGGTTTCCTTTCGTCGTCTTACAGGAGACTTCCAGAAATTTGCAGTTGCTCTATCTGCCGTGGAAAATCCACGGACTTACCAGGATGCATTGCGAGATAGCAGATGGCGTCTCGCTATGGAAGAGGAAATGGCCGCTTTGCAGTCCCGTGGCACCTGGAGTCTAGTTTCTCCTCCTCCTGGAGCATCTGTTGTCAGTTGCAAATGGGTGTTTACTGTTAAACACCATGCAGATGAGAGCCTTGATCGTTACAAAGCAAGGTTGGTGGCACATGGTTTTACGCAGACCTATGGAGTTGATTACATGGATACGTTCTCTCCGGTTGCTCGACATTCCACTTTGCGTGTTCTCCTTTCAGTTGCTGTGGTACGTGACTGGCCCTTATTCCAACTTGATGTTAAAAATGCATTTTTTAATGGAGATCTACAAGAGGAGGTCTATATGCAGCAGCCTCCGGGGTTTGCTGCTGAGGGGGAGTGTCAACAGGTTTGTAGGCTCCATAAGGCAATTTATGTCCTTAAACAGAGTCCTAGGGCATGGTTCCAAAAGCTTTCAGATCTGATTGAATGACATGGGTTCAAGAGGTCAAATGCAGATCACTCTTTGTTTGTGCAGAGAACATCTATAGGTCCAGTTGCTATCATGGTTTATGTTGATGATATAGTTATTACAGGAGATGATGAGCAGGGAATCAAGATGGCAAAAGATTTTCTGGGCAGCCAATTTGTGACTAAGGACCTGGGTACCCTAAGGTATTTCTTAGGGTTGGAATATGCTAGAAATGCGCAGGGTCTTGTGATGACCCAAAGAAAGTATGTTACAGACATGCTTGCAGAGACGGGCATGATCGGGTGTCAACCTTCTACTACTCCTATGGATCCTAGCATGAAGCTATATGATGATGATACAGATGAAGTAGACAAGAGAAGATACAAAGAGATGGTGGGAAAACTTCTTTATGTTACAATCACCAGACCGGATATCGCCTTTGCAGTGAGTCGAGTGAGTCAGTTCATGGAGCAGCCTTGACAAGTACATATGGATGCTGTATACATGATATTGAGATATCTAAATTCGTCTCCAGGTGCAGGATTACTCTTCAAGAAAGGAGAAACTCTCTCTGTATCCGCATACGCTCACGCAGACTATGCAGGTTGTCCTAAGGATAGAAAATCGACTTCGAGATTTGCAGTGTTTGTTGGCAGTTCTCTTGTTTCTTGGAAAAACAAGAAACAAACAGTTGTAGCGAGATCAAGTGCTGAATCCAAATACAGGGCTATGGCGCAAGCAAGTACAGAAATGATGTGGGTTCGAGCAGTATTAGTTGATTTGCATATAGAGGTTCCTCTACCCATGGAGTTACATTGTGATAACCAGGCTGCTCTGTTTATTGCAAACAACCCTGCGTTCCATGAGAGAACAAAACATATCGAGGTAGACTGCCATTATACTAGAGATATGATTCAGAAGGGATTGATTTCTACTTCTCATGTTAGTTCTGGAGAGCAAACAACAGATATCTTTACCAAGCCATTACTCAGAGGACCATTCCAGAAGTGTTCGTCCAAGCTGAGAATGATTGATATCTATGCTCCATCTTGAGGGGGAGTGTAGAGATATTTGTGTATTTCTATATTCTATATGTATCGTTTTCTTATTTGTATTTCTTTTTTTTTCTACCTTATGTAATTTACCCATAGATCTCTCCTCTATATAAGAGAGCCTAGGGTTCTCAGAAATAATCATCTCTTATTTTTCTACCAACACAGACTATGCATGCTCACCAGAGGATCAACGCTCCACCACAGGTTATGCTATGATGGTTGGAAGAAATCTTGTTACTTGGAGAAACAAGAAGCAGAATGTTGTATCTAGATCCATTGCAGAAGCAGAGTACATACCAATGGCTCAAGCTACTTGCGAGATCATATGGCTATTAAATTTTCTGCAAGAACTTGGTATTGTTGTCACTACTCCTATTCCACTATATTCTGACAATAAATCTGCGACATATATTGCCACGAATCCGGTGTTCCATGAGCGGACCAAACATATAGAGATTGACTGCCATTTTTTCGAGATGCTATCATGATTGGAAGGATTACTACTCCTCACATCAACACTGACCTTCAGCTTGCATGTCTTCACAAAGGCACTACCCAAGAAGCGACTCTCCTGGATTGTTTCCAAGTTGGGCATGACTGATAAATATGCTCCAACTTGAGGGGGATTGTTGGGAGTATATATGTTAAGAGAATATTCTATGTTGCGAGTATATATGTTAAGAGAATATTCTATGTGGTAGGAGTATATTCTTGTAACCCTGCTAGGGGTATTTATGTATTTTCTTCTTTGAGCTTCTAGGGTTTTGTCCTATATACAAACCCCTAAACCTCTTGAATTAGACAAGCTCTTTCATTCTTTCATTCTTCTCCACGTGGGCCAAGTGTTAAAAAAGGAAGGGAGTAAGGGCTTGTTTTGCAAATATTTTGAGCTGTATTTGGGCCGTGTTTAAAAAAAAGAGAGAGAAGGGAGAGCTGAGTTTATAGGCTCAAAGTTGGGCCTCATTGATTTTTTTAAAAAGGCGCGTACAAAAAAACTGTACTCAAAAAAATGATGAGCTGGCTATATTAACAAAAAAAGGGGGAAATAGATGAGAGGAAAAAAGAGAGGAGACGACTATCAAAAAGAAGAAGAAGAAATAGCCAAGATAAAAAGGGAAAGAAAGAAAATTTTGCGAGAAGGAACACTAAAATTTTTTTGAGATCGACTTATGTGTTTTTTTGTTTCTCCTCTTTTTCTTGTCTTCTCCCAACTTTGTCGATCATTATTTTCCGACAAGTATGGGAGAAAGGGGGGTATTGTGTAGAGTTCTATGGCTTTTATTCAGATCCTCCAGTCCAGATGCCATGCCAGACTCTACAATTCAGATTCAGACTCGACGTTCAGATTACTTCCGAGTCTCCAGTTTGATTCGCACAAGTTTGCGATCATTATTTATGTGGTCCCCATCTTTGTTTATTTTGGTCTCAGAGTTTTCATGTGATCCATAGGGACTCAAGAGTAAAGATCCCATTCTCTTAGCCAGTATAGGAGAGACCTAGTTTTCCGATGAGGAGACTTTCAGAATCCATTCTCGAGTGACCGTGGACTCCGACGAGGGTGTTTCAACGGCTTTTTTGGTTCGACCCTTCAGAGATGGAGCGATTATCCACATGATTCACAGTCTTCTCCATGTGGCGGGTTAGAGTATTCCGATGAGGAGACTTATTCAGTTTCTGTGACTCTGACAGGCGCAGTTCAGAGCACACGTTCTCTGACGAGGAGACCTAGTTCGACTCACACTCCAGCCCTATTGTTCCTCCTCACCTGCATGGCATGAGAAGCAATGTCCTCGATAACAACTGACAGTTGTGTATCCGTTGAGTTGATATTGTCTGTAGTGCCTTGTATTGTGAGTTTGATATTTCTTTCTATATGTCCAAGCTGAGCATTGCATGCTCCAGCTTGAGGGGGAGTCTTGGAGTATATGCGTCACTCTTGTGTAGATGGGTAATTGGATACCTCCAAGGTCCAATTACTATATCCAGTGGTTTAGTCCCACATATAATATCTGTGGGACTTGGAGGGTCAGCGAGGGCTATATAAGAAGCTCCAGACCCATTTTATCAGATGAGAAAAGTAAATGAACATATCAACCATTTGAGGCGTTCTCCTGTGGTTTCATCCCGCTCCTTACGGAGTAGGTTTCCACGTAAAATCCCGGTATTCTTTATCGTTCTTATCCTTTATCTCTGATTACGCTTCCACATTCTTCGTTTTCTAACACTTTCTTTACCAATTAAAATTATAAGTCGTCTACTTGTAGACCCATGATCTCTTACTTGATATCTTATCTCAAGAAAACAAATTGCAAAGATACCGAAGTTTAATATATTAAATTGTATTCTTGTGCGAAAGTGCTAGCGTAGAATACTCGTCTTTCAAATGGGGGCGTGATTTTTTACCTTTTCACTTGTTCTATTTGCACTTTGAAAATATTAAATCGCACCACGATTTGTACGTGCTGTCATTCTTTGACAACTATAATGCAAGATCTTTCTTTTGAGCATCAGCTTTATGATAGTGACAACTTTCAGGTAGCAAATTTTGCCTGTTATTAAAGAGTTGATTCATTGATATCATGTCATTTCAGAACTAACGGATTTTCTTAATGGATTTTGCAGGCAAGAGGAATGGCATCTAACAAAGGACTGGTTCTTAGCCCACATCAAGAAAGAGATGATGCTGGTGAACTAAATATCTTATCCACTTGTGACACTTTATTTGCCTTTGGTGAAGCAAGTAGTCATGTAGGATGGTTGAACTTGTTGACATGAATGTGCAAGCATGTGCAGGTTGCATGCTAGTACATATATAGAGTCACACGTGTAATGGACAAGTGCATTTTACCAAAAGTTAGAATAAGCATACACAAAATGCATGCATTTACATGCGTGTCTAGGGTCGGAGACATGGTGCCCATGCATATTATTGAATTTCATATGGATACCTCCACCGTGCATTCCAAGCGAGCATAAACTTTGACTAGTGGGTATTACTTAGGTTTTCCTTACTTTGTTTGAGGGCACTCAGTAGAACACATTCACATTTTTCTTCAAAGGGCTGCATCTTAGGCATCCAAGAGCCGTGCGAGATCTTGAATTACTTTGACCATTATGTCAAATCATTTGGTTGGTCGAATATTCTTCCTTTTCAAAAAGAAAAAAGTTATGTATTTTTCATTTCTATTATGCTATATAGTTTGTAAAAAGTCAACCACTCAATTGTTTTGAATTTTTACTGGCCAGATTTTGTTATACATTGTGGGCTTCTAAATGATAAATATGTTATGCACTTCCATGTAATTGCTTCCACAGCAAATCACCCAGATTAATTGACATGCATCATGAGGTTATATAAATATATATATTATGTGCATCTGCTATAATGTACTTCCTTGAACAATATAGATGAACTTCGGATGGCAGTGAGAGAAGTTATATGTGCAAGTAATGAAGAAAAGCACAAATATGAAGAAGCACTGATTGCAATTACAGTTGAAGAATCTTTGAAGCGGTATACAATTTCTATGTTTCAGAAATTTATCTGAAATTGTTGTTGATGCTGCATGGCTGCATATTTTTCTCTATTGTAGGTATTGCCAGCGCATTGAAAGATCAGATTTCTGGGGAGGGGAGTCGGAACTCTTAGTAAGTACTTAAGCAGGAGTAATCGTCGACAATCTACGATGCCTAAGTAGTCGCGTTTGAAATTTTTAATCTAATATTTATACGATACAAGAGGCAAAGTAACTCAGGATAGTCAATAGTTCATAAGAAATTATTCAACTAATTATTTAGGCTATAATATATCTATACATCACATTATCCAAGTATCAACGTGTTTAATCTTGTCAAAGTGGCATGCCCTTGGCGAGGTTTGTATTTAATGTGTTCTATGATTGGTCAGTCCCCAAGGCCGCTGGATTTTCCTTGTACAGTCATTTGTAGTTTGATAATAGTTGAAGAGTTTTATGTTATGTCACTGTTTTACAGTTATTTTATTTCTTTTGTCCGTGATATGCAATTTACCCATTAGGTTTCTCTCTTCTATATAAGAGAACCCTTGAGCTCTATGAATAAACACACCAAGTATCCTCTTCCACATGGTATCAGAGCGACGATCCTAGACCGGAGCCTGAGCCGAAAAAAACCCTAACCCTACCTCTAGCCCATCATCACATGCCGTCCAACACCTCCAACAAGGCCGTGTGTTGCCCCTATTGGCACTGCACGCCGCCCAACATTCCAGTGGGGCTGTACGCTGCCGTAAGTGGTACCCAGCGTTGCCGCACAACAACCCAGGTGCCATCCAGCCGCTCTAGCACTGCCACCGAGCGGCCCCGAGCGCCACCAACAATAGCCCGGTGCCGCCCAGCAGCACCGTGCGATGCTGCAGCCTTCGGTGGGCCTCAGTTGTGCCACCTGTGAGCCCAGTGGCTCCTTGCACGTTGTCACGCTGTTGTCCATATCCTCGTGAAGCCCTAAAATCGTCATTTTTTGGTCTGATTTCAATGATCTAAGGTCTGATTTTCCCTATTTTTATTGAAATCAGGCCACATTTCTTCTATAGATAGTTGCGCTGAGTCTAAGATCACAACCATCTTGTTTCATGTCTTTTTAGACGCAATATGATTGCTCTAAGGTCCCAGTGATTGTTCACGATATCAGAAAGCAGAGTTGATACACTATCTACAAGTTCCTTCGAGGGTCCCACACCTATTGTTAAGATGGACGGTACCAACTGTGAATTGTGGGCAATGCAGTTTATGAATCTAATGCAGTGCCATGACAAGACGCATATTTTGACGCAGGATGAGGCAGTGGACAAGACTGAGACCAATGCCTCATCTTCGCACGCTGCCCAACATATTTTACTTAATTGTGGGAAAAGGCTTTGTTGTTGTTGTGTATGAGGCGGTGGACAAGACTGGGACCAACGTCTCATGGGAGGTTGATGATGCATATGCCAAGGTGTGGCTATCTGGTACCGTTTCTGTGGAAATAGCAAACGATATCCTTAGTCAACCCACAACAAAGGCAATATGGAGCATTCTCACTTGGGCATACTCTTAGGCAAAGAATGAGTCAAAGATACTGCGGCTCCAATACGATATCTTCACAACCAACATGGTCATCGTCCCTTTCACATCTTGTATAAATTTCTGAGGGGTATGTTTAAGCGACTTCATAACTACATACCTTTGACGACCTCTCCCGAGCAACATAAGGCCTACGGAGTTTCTGTCATGACTGGTGTATTTCTGGTCGCCCTCAACCCAGAATATGATTCGGCTTGCTCTCAGCTTTTTACCGATGCTACCATACCTCCTATGGTGGAAGCATACCGCAGGCTGAGCCAATTGCATATCTCTTCTGCCACACCTTCTCAGACATCGTCGGCTATGGCTACATCACGTGGTAGAGGTGGATCTACTCCTTTCAGAGGACGAGGCGCACACAACATAGACAGTTTACGTCTACGTCAGACATGTTTATACTGCCACCGTTCAGGTCATTCAGAGGATACATGCTACTCCAAGCACATATTCCCACCATCAGCTCGTGCTGCAGAGTAGAGTCAGATTGCTCCTGATCTCACTGATCATCGCTATGATGATTTTGTTGCTCGCATGAGAGAGATCATGCCTCCAGTCGCTGGATCTTCCAACACTATTCCATCAAACACTGCAGCCCCTGCCTCTACTAGTAGCTCTGGTATTACTCATGCATTTACTGGTCGCTCTAGACCAGATCCTTCTGAGTGGATAATGGATTCCGAAGAATCACATCATCTCTGCGGAGATAGATTGCAGTTTGCTACATACAATTCAGCACAACCAGGTAGATCAATAGTGATTGCTGATGTGACTAGTCCTTAATTGCTAGACAGGAGGAAGTTCATTTAACACCCTGCATACACTTGCATAATGTTCTTCATGCACATGCCTTTTCCATGAATTTACTGTCTATTAGATAGATTACAAAAGATTTACATTGGCGTGCTATATTTGACCCCAGTTCCCTTGTTTTTCAGGATATACTCACGAGCAAGGTGATTCGATGTGGTCATGAATATGGAGGGCTATACAGGTTGTCTCAGTCTCCGTATGTTGGTGCCACTTCCCTTTCTGCAGGATTCATTTCCCCCTACACGTGGCATCTCAGATTCGGCCACCTACTGGTGCAGAAAATTTGTCGCCTCATACCTGGCGTCTCTATCAAGTCTAGTTTCCAGTGTAAGTCATGTGAACTTGGAAAGCATCATCGGTCCAGCTTTCCAAGTCGTCAAGAACAAAGTAATCATGGTTTGTTTGATTTATTTCATATGGATATGTGGGGTCCAAGTTGTGTACCTTATGATCAGGGACACATGTATTATCTTATTTGTATTGATGATTTTTCCTAACTGTCCTTGGTCTTTCTTTTGAAGCAGAAGTCTGAGGCGAATACTATTATTCAAAATTTTGTGGTTGAAATCAATTCTCTTCCTCAGTAAAATACATTCGTTTGGATAATGCGCTTGAGTTTTGTACTACACATTTGTCTTAATTTTTTAGTTCACGTGGCATCATTCATCGGACTTCTTGTCCTTATACGTCTCAACAGAATAATATGGCAGAACGCAAACACCGACATTTTCTAGATATCACTAGGACTCTTCTCGTACAGAGTCGGGCTCCGCATTATTTTTAAGGTGATGCTGTGATGACAACTTGTTATCTCATAAACCTGATGCCCTCTACAATTTGGGTGAAAAGACACCATTTGGTCTTGCTTTTCCTGATAAAGACATCTTCTCTCTTACTCCACGACTATTTAGGTGTGTGGCATTTATCCATATCCTACGCCCTAGTCATGACAAGCTCGCTCCTCGAGCTGTCAAATGTATGTTTGTTGGTTACTCCCGCACTCAGAAGTGTTATCGGCGTTTTCATCCTATATAGGGGCAATACTATGTCAGTGTTGATGTCACATTCTTTGAGTCCATCATGTACTACTCTCCTACATGTGACACGATGAGTCCCTCTGAGTCTGAGGATGCTGTTATTCTCCCACCTCCACCTACACATATACCTTAGCCTGCACTGCATGTTCCAACGCCTTCCCTAGCATCCAACACGCCCCATGTAAATTCTGAAAACTTGGTTTTGACTGATGGAACTAATGGTGTATATGATGAACATGATGAGCATGCAGATATACAGGTTGAGCCAGAACCACCATAAGAGAATGTTGGTCCAATGTCTCGCAGAAAGGCAAACGTTCTTGTATAAGATATCCAATGGCAGGTCAGGTGTCTTTGGAGTGGCTTTCACCAGACTTCCGAGAATTTATTGTGGGATTATCCGTTGTTGAAATCCCATGCACTTATCAGGAGACACTCAAGGTAGGCGAATGGCGTCTGGCTATGGAAGCAGAGATGGCTGCTTTATAGTCTCGTGGCACGTGGAGTACTGTTACCGCTCCCACATACGTTTCTATTGTAGGATGCAAGTGGGTGTTTACTATAAAGCATCGAGCAGATGGCAACACTTATCGCTGCAAGGCACGACTTGTAGCTCGGGATTCACCCAGATCTATAGGGTGGACTATCAGGACACTTTCTCTCCAATAGCTCGTCACTCCACTCTTTGGGTTCTTCTCTCTGTTGCTGTCACATGAGACTGGCCTCTGTACCAGCTTGATGTGACACATGCTTTCCTCTATGGTGATCTTTAGGAGGGAGTCTATATGCATCAACCATCTAGGTTCACTGCTGAGGGGGAGTCTCCAAAGGTGTGCAGACTTCATAAGGTGATCTATGGCCTTAAGTAGAGCCCGAGAGCATGGTTTCAGAAGCTCTCAGATGTGATAGAACATAAGGGGTTTGTGAGATCCACTGCAGATCACTCTTTGTTTGTTCAAAGGTCCTAGAAGGGCACCATTGCTATATTGGTATATGTCGATGACATCATAATTACAGGGGACAATGCACATGGGATTCAAACAACTAAGGCTTTCCTGGGTCAGCGGTTTGTGACCAAGGACCTTGGCAGTCTACGCTACTTCCTTGGACTGGAGTTCGCCAGGAAACAACGAGGTCTTGTGATGACCCATAGGAAGTATGTTACAGATTTCCTATCAGAGACAAATATGGCATATTGCAAGCCAACCACTACTCCCATGGACCCAGGCATGAAGTTCTATGATGATGACACTGATGAGGTCGACAAGAGGAGATTTAGGGAGCTAGTTGGGAAGCTTCTATATGTGACCATCACT
This sequence comes from Ottelia alismoides, assembly GCA_037367405.1. Taxonomy (NCBI): domain Eukaryota; kingdom Viridiplantae; phylum Streptophyta; class Magnoliopsida; order Alismatales; family Hydrocharitaceae; genus Ottelia; species Ottelia alismoides. Next base: position 829,071 of record JAZKJV010002285.1, on the reverse strand, counting down.
AGGCCAGACATATCCTTTATAGTAAGCAAAGTGAGTCAATTCATGGAGCAACCAAGACAAACCCATATGGATGCGGTCCATATGATTTTGAGGTATATGAAGACCTCGCCTAACATTGATCTTTTGTTTAGCAGAGACACATCCCTTGCTGTTATAGCTTGTGCAGATGCGGACTACGCAGGATGTCCCAAGGATAGAAAGTCAACTTCCTGGTTTGTAGTATTTTTAGGTAATTCATTAGTATCATAGAAGAGCAAGAAAGATACAGTTGTCGCCCGATCGAGTGTTGAATCAGAGTACAGAGCTATGGCACAAGGAAGCGCATAGACGATGTGGATTAGATCAGTTCTAACTGACCTAGCCATTGATGTTCCTTTTCCTATGCACCTCCAATGCGACAACCAGACCGCACCGTTTATTGCCAAAATCCATCATTCCATGAGCGAACCAAGCATATCAAGGTAGACTACAACTACACTCGAGATATGATCCAGAAGGTTCTCATTTCTACCTCCCATGTCAGTTCTAGTGAGCAGACAACAAACATGCTCACCAAGGCTCTAGCCAGAGCTCAGAGGACCCTTTCAGGGTTCGTTTGGTTGCAGTGTTGGGCATGGTTGGGTTGGGTTGGGTATACCTGCGAATAGTAAACTGTGAGGAGGATTGAGAGGGTTGGAAGGAGGGGTACCCCGGGTTGGGCCAACCCAACCTTGCCCAACCCTCCAACCAAACGAACCCTCAGAGATGTTCCAAGCTGAGCATGATCGACATCTATACATCCTACCGGGCTCTGCTCCCTTCTCCACCACCTACGTCTTCTCTCCTTCTGCGTGACTGTGGTTTCTTCTGGGGCTTGCGCTTGCCGGAGCGCATCGGCATCTTCCTTTGGTTACTTCGCCAAAGGAGGCTGTTGACTCGTGATCGTTGTGCCAAGTTTTTTCCACAAACCAGTGCTTCATGCCCTCTATGTTGCGATGAGGACGAAACCGTTGATCATCTTTTCTTTGGCTGCCCCCTGGTTGCGGGTATTTGGAACGATTTGCCCTGGGCTCGAGCGGACAATATCGAAGGCTTTTGCGAGACTCTTTGGTCGAACAGGGCCAGGGACAGGCGTGATCTCTTGGCTCCTATCGCGCGGTTGTGGTGCATTTGGCTTGCCAGGAACGAGGTTATTTTCTCGGGGCAGCGTTTCTATCGTGAAAATGCTAATATTTCGGATAATCGATTTATTTCCGATTGGTGTACTCGATAGGTTAATGGCCTATCTGTGGCAGCTCTTCTTCTTGTATTCGCATTCGCCTTCTCTTTCCTTCTATCCCACCTCCCCTTTGTAAGTATCTCTCATTTTTCTCTTTTTTAGTTATATATAATTTTGGGGCGACCACCAACGAGTGTATCCTCCTTCTTTTGAGCCTCAAAAAAGTACTCTGAGAAAACATGAATTAAATAAGAAAGGTGCAACACAATATTTAACTTAACACTCCCCCTCAAGCTGGAGCATATATATCTATCATGCTCAACTTGGACCAACACTTCTGAAAAGGACTTCGTGCTAGAGTCTTGGTGAAGATATCTGTTGTCTGATCTCGAGTAGACACATGAGATGTAGACATGAGTCCCTTCTGTATCAGATCTCGAGTATAAAGACAGTCCACCTCAATATGCTTCGTTCGTTCATGTAATGCATGATTGTTTGCAGTGAATAATGCGGCTTGATTATCACATAATAGCTGCATATGAAGAGGAACATCTATGGAAAGATCTGTCAACACCGATCTAACCCACATCATCTCTGTACTCCCTTGGGCTATGGCTCTGTATTCAGATTCTGCACTTGATCTGGCAACTACAGTCTGCTTCTTGCTTTTCCATGAGACAAGTGAGTGTCCAACAATAACTGCAAACCCTGAAGTAGACTTCCTGTCTATGGGGCATCTTGCATAGTCAGCGTCTGCACAAGCTGTTACCTCCAAGGACATATCCCTACTGAATAGGAGTCCTAAACCAGGTGAGTTCTTCAAATATATCTCAAGATCATATAGATAGCATCCATATGAGCCTTTCTGGGACACTCCATGAATTGGCTAACCTTGCTTACAGCAAACATAATATCCGGCCTGGTGATAGTCACATATAGAAGCTTCCCCACAAGCTCTCTGTACCTCCTGCTATCAACTTCTTCAGTATCGTCATCATACAATTTCACACTTGGATCCATAGGAGTCGTAGCTGGCTTGTACCCAGTTATACCCGTCTCAGAAAGGAGATCCATGACAAACTTTCTCTGGGTCATCACTAGACCACGATGATTCCTGGCAAACTCTAACCCCAAGAAGTAGCGAAGGGTGCCAAGATCCTTGGTCACAAACTCTTTACCTAGGAATTTCTTGGCTACTCGAATGCCTTGAGCATCATCTCCTGTCACAATAATGTCATCAACGTAGACAAGAATGGCGACCGTACTTCTCTGCGTCTTCTGAACAAATAGAGAGTGGTCCACAGTGGACCTCTTAAATCCCCGTTGCTCAATCAATTCTGACAGCTTTTGATACCAAGCTCTAGGACTCTGCTTTAGTCCATAAATGGCCTTATGTAACCTGCATACCTTCTGAGACTCCCCCTCAGCAGTAAACCCAGGTGGCTGTTGCATCTAAACTTCCTCCTGAAGGTCTTCGTAGAGAAATGCATTCTTCACATCAACCTGAAATAACGACCAATCATGTGAGACAACAACTGCTAGTAAAATCCGAAGCGTCGAGTGTCTCGCTACTGGAGAAAACTTGTCTTGATAATCCACCCCATATGTCTGGGTAAAGCCACAGGCCACCAACCTCGCCTTGTAGCGATCCACACTTCCATCTGCGTTATGCTTAATGGAAAATATCCACTTACAGCTGACAATCGAAGCACCATGTGGAGGCGGAACAATAGTCCATGTCCCGTGAGATGTTAAGGCCGCCATTTCTTCTTCCATTGCCTGATGCCACCTGCTGTCCTGTAAAGCCTCCATATATGTTCGGGGTATAGTAACCACAGAAAGACCAACAACAAACTTCTTGTACTCGTCTGAACGATGATCCAAAGAGACATGTGCCGCAAGTGGGTATTTGGCACATTGACATCGTGGCTTCCTCAGCACAATAGGAACATCCAAATCGTCCCCCTCAGTGTCCTCTACAGCAGAGTCATCCTGTAAAACTCCAGTGCCATCAGTAGAAACAATGTTATCATGACATACCTTAGGCGTGCTGGAAGATATGGACGACTGATGAGCAGAAGAGCTAGTAGAAGACATGCGAGTGTAAACAATGTGTAAAAAATTTGGCTCAGGTGGTGGTGGTGGTGGAGGTGGCGGAGGTATATGATGCTCGGGTTCAACTGTTGTGAGTGATGGAGGTAGAGGAACAACAATATCATCCGCATTGTCATTGGATAACCTGTCACCTGTAGGAGAAAAGTACATGATAGACTCAAAGAAAGTTACATCTGCACTGACATAATATCTCCTACTCATCGGATCATAACATCTATACCCTTTTTGAGTACGAGAGTACCCAACAAACACACATTTGATAGCTCTTGGATAGAGCTTATCACGACCAGGGGCACAATTATGCACAAATGCTACAGACCCAAAGACACGAGGTGTGAGAGAGAATAGATCCTTCTCGAGAAACACAATCAAGAAGGGAACCTTCTCTCCAAGAACAGTAGACGACATACGATTCACCAAGTAGCATGCAGTGAGAACAACATCCCCCCAAAAAGAATGGGGGGCACGACTATGGATCAACAACGTCCGCGTGACATCAAGAAGGTGGCGATGTTAGCGTTTCGCCACACCATTTTTTTGCGAAGTGTAACTATAAGAAGTTTGATGAACAATGCCCTGAGAACTGAGGAAATCAGACAAATGTAATGTTGAAAACTCCAAAGCATTATCCGTGCGAATGATTTTGACATTAGTAGAGAAGATATTATTAACTTTTATAATAAATTTTCGAATAATTGCACAAGCTTCAGACTTTTGTTTTAACAAGAATACCCAAGATAATCTGGAAAAATCATCAACAACAACAATATAATAACGATGTCCAACTGAAGATCAGGGACATGACTCAGACCCCAAATATCAAAGTGAAATAGTTCAAAAGACCGACTACTATGACGACTCGGACGAACTGGAAATGAAGACCGATGGTGTTTCCCAAGCTGACAGGCTTCACAATCCAATGCGGTACGGGTAGATATCTGTGGCAAGACATGACACATCTTCTGCATAGGCAGATGGCTAAATCGAAGATGCCAAAGGAATGGAGAAATGCATCCAGAGGGAATAGTAGCAGTACCAACACATGATGATATAGCAAGCTTTTACAAGCCTCTCTGCTCACGGCCACTTCCAATCATCCTACCAGTCAGTATGTCCTGAAACACAAAAGTAGAGGGGTCAAGGATGGCACGACAATGTAAATCTTTTGTAAGCTGGCTAATTGATAACAGGTTCATCTGAAAGTCAGGTGCGTGTAAGACATTCTGAAGGCTCAAAGAAGGTGTCAGAGTGATCTCCCCCTGACCAACAATGGGTAATCAGACCCCATTGGCAATGACAACAGATCGGCCTGGTGCAAGTGCTCTGTAGGTAGTAAACTGCAGTCTGTCGCCGCACATATGATGAGAGGCTCCAGAATCCATAATCCAATCTGTCAGGTCCGAGCAAGTAGTACTGGTAAGTGCATGAGGAGTACCTGATGAGCTAGAGGACGCTCTGGCCGAAGCTGCAGCATCCGTAGAACCTGAAGACGAAGACGAGGGTGTACTGATCATCTCACGAAGTCGTGAGACGAGATCATCAAAGCGAACATTTGGAAGTGGTGCAACGGAAGCCTCAGTCTGCTTTGCAACACGTGCAGAGGCTGGATATCCATGCTTGTGAAAGCATGTCTCCTCAGAGTGGCCTGGACGGTGATAGTGAGTACAGGGGCCACGGTTCTGCCTCCCCCTCTACGACGAGGTCCATGACGGGTCCGAAATTCGCTGCATTAAAGATGTGTATTTGTGATCGTGCGTGAAAAATGTGATTTGTCGTTTCGTTGTAGGCGGCAATCGGAATCGGTCAAGAAAATAACCACAAATATTTATTCAATTTTTAATCACGTGGTTTTATGTTTATTTTACTTGGGCAAGTCCCAAGGGTCGAACACAAGGAGGCAAAGGAACAACCTAGAATTATGTCTATCAAAGTTCGTGCGCAGTTTTCGAGGCGGTCTTTTTTTGTAATTTTTAATGGAATAAAGGATGGAAGATGCAATTTTTGGCCTATTTTAGGGACTAAAATGTAAAAGTCAATCAAACGATGTCCGAAAAATACGAAACTTGGCCACAATGCAAAATATGATGAAATGAATGCACTATAATTTTTTTGGAATTTTGGGATGCAATATGAATTTTTTTATTAATTTTTAAATGCAAACAAAATGAATTTCAATATTTAAATATAATAAGTATTAAACCTAATTAATTTCAAGGAACAAAATTATCTAAGATCTATCACTAAGTAATGGATCTCAGAAAAATCCTAAATCTCGAAAAATACTAGTTTCAATAGCTATTAAAAATCAAACACTGAAATATGTAAAATGATTTTTACAGGGCAATCTATGCACGTAAATACAATTCTTTTTGGGCACAATGTCAAGCGCAATTAATTCTACAATATATGATTTTTTTGGGAATTTTTAGAGCAACGTTTAATCAATGGAGAATTTAAGTGCACAAACTGGGCAAATTATGCAATTTTCCACAGAATAATTAATTGTTAATTAACCATCAATCACTAAAATGTCCACAATATGTCAAACTGTAGAGAATTATATGACAAACATCATACTATTTTCCCTTTCTCTATTGAATAAAATTTTGGGGCGTGCACCGTCGAGTGTCTCCCCCTTGCTTCTGGATTTCAAAAAAACATCATGCTATTTTTGGATAAATAAAATAAAGTCATGTAGAGGTCTTAAATTATTGGGGAACACAAGGGTATAACTGCAATAAATAAATAACATAAATATAAAAATAACTGCAGTGGGGGGACCTAAGTTTAATTACCAGTATCTAGGGGGACAATAGTGCAAAATTTCCAAGGGGGACATGTACCTTGGAATTGCTGGACTGAACTGCGATATTGCAAAAGTTCGGGGGGATTTCTGTAATTATTCTAAGGGAGCACGTGCGGCGCACGTGCTCCTTGGACGACTGGACTGAACTGTGAAGAAGAGGATCTTCGGGGGTGCGCTTTGCAATATTTCTAACGGGTCACGTGCACCGCACGTGACCCCTGAAGGATTATGTGGGCTGACGTAAGCGGTCCCTCTCGTACGTGCTCCTCACGTGGGAGGGCCTCGAGCTGGAGCCCGGTCGGCGAGGGGAGACGGAGTGGCTGAGCTCAGGCCGCGAGCAAGGCCCTGCGGCGGAGTGCTGGTGGCTCTAGCAGAGGTGGTCCCCGGCCAAAGCGGTGGCTGTGGGCGGCGAAGCTGCTGCGGAGGGGGACCAGCAAACGTCTGGTGGAAGGCCGGGGGACCTCCCGGCTGTGCGTTGACGACGGTGGTGGCCGAAGAAGGTTGGAAGCACCGCCGTTGTCGAAGAAGAAGCCGGAGGAGAGTCGTTGGCGGTTGTAGTTGCTGAAGCGTTGTTGCGGGAGATGATGGTCGATGAACGTCGGGGTCGAAGTCGTCGTTGGCTCGATGGCCAGGAGAGGCCGGAGCAAGAGCAGCGACAGTTGGAAGGGCGCTCTCCGTAGGCCGCAACGAGTCGGCGAGACTCGGATCTCGCCGGAGGGGGATCTTCGAGGCGCTGTCACCGCCAAGAGGGGGGATATGACGTGCAGCCGGCGGATACCTGGAAGTCGAGGGGCGGCGTTTCTTTTATAGGTCGGGGGTTAGGCCGGAAGGGGAATGTCCTGGGACGATGATCGATTGAGACGAGGAAGGATGGGATCTGCGGGATTCGAATGAGACGAGGATCCGTTGGAGATTTTGGAGATGGCGGTTGTTGACGGAGATTGGAATTGGATTCGAAGATCGACGAGATTCGTGGCTTCTGGAGGGGCATTTGTTCTGTGTTACCAAATGTCCTGTCTTCTTTGCGACTGATTTTGGGAGACGATTCAGCTTCCAATTTTGATGTGATGACTAGACGGAGAATGGAGCCTGAGCATTGCATCTGACTATTTGCTTCGGCTTGTGAACTGATATCACTGTGGCGGGAATCCTGGGATGGTGAACCTTATTTCTAGATATTTTGGTCTAATTTTTTTGGTTGAAGATTGGTTGAACTTTTATCTTTAATGGACTCCTTAGTAGATTACTGTTGCCCATTTTCTGGGTGTGATCACTGGCTCTACGTAGGAGAGTGATGACCGTTGTCAGGTTTGCCTGTTGCTTCTAGGGCAGTATTGCATCATGTGCATGCTGCAAGATGAGATTAGAAGACTTGGAGCATCTCTTTTTTGGTTGTGCAAAGTCTAGGGAGGTGTGGGACATGTTTGGGATCCCTAAGGCGGCAGCTAGTTGCTCATTTGCTTTTTTGGGCTTTGTTGATATGAACTGGCATGGCTCTGACAGTATTAGGCCCCTGACTGTAATGGTAGTTTGGCTCCTGTAAGGAAACGAAGAATGCGGAAGTGTAATCAGAGGAAAAGAATAAACATACATCGGGATTGTTACGTGGAACCATACTCCCTAAGGAGCGGGATGAAACCATGGGAGAATGCATCAAATGGCTGATGTGTTCATTGTACTTTCTCTCATCTAATACAATGGGTCTGGGGCTTCTTATATAACCCCTACTGCCCCCATGGAAGGAAATATCGCGATATATCAGCGATATACCGTTATCGAGATGGGACAGATATGGGTACCGATATGGCAATATATCCTCCTTTTCAGGCATTTCCTTCACAAAAGTACATCGATTTGGCCGATATTTTGATGATATATCGTCAAAATATCGTATCGATACGATATCAAAATCGATATGGCCTTCAATGACTGACCCTCCAAGTCCACAGATAGTAGATGTGGGACTAAACCACTGCATACGGTAATTGGACCCTAGAGGGATGCAATTACCCATCTACACATGAGTGGCACATAATACTCCAACACTCCCCCTCAAGCTGGAGCATGCAATGCTCAGCTTAGACAAACAGAAAGAAATCATAAACTCACAATACAAGACAGTACAAACAATATCAACTCTAACGCAAACACAACGGTCAGTTGCTGTTGAGGACGTTGCTTCTCATGCCATGCATGTGAGGAGGAAAAAACAGGCTGGAGTGTGAGACGAACTGCGTCTCCTTGTCTAAGAACGTGTGCCTATACCACGTCTGTCAGAGTCACATAAACTGAAACGAGTCTCCTTGCCGAAGTACTTTGGCCCGCCACATGTAGAAGACTGAATCATGTGGACAACTGCTCCATCTCTCAAGGGCCGAGCTTAAAAAGTTGTGGAAACATCCTCGTCGGAGTCCACGGTCGTTGAAGAATGGAGTCTGAAAAGTCTCATTGTCGGAGAAATGGGTCTCTCTCATACTAGCTCAGAGAATGGGATCTCTACTCTGGAGTCCTTATGAAACCACATGAAAACCCTGACCGACAATGGCATAGAGAATGAGATCTCTATTCTGGAGTCCCTATGGATCACATGAAAATTCTGAGACCAAAAAACAAAGATGGGGACGACAAACTGATCGCATACATGTGCGAATCAAACTGAAGACTCGGAACCAATCTCAACGTGGAGTCTTTATTTAAACTGTATAGTATAAAATCTGACATGGAGAATATGAATCCGACATTTGACTCTATACGATACTCCCCCGTTCTCCCATAATGCTCGGAAAACAATGACATTGACCAAGTTGGGAGAAGACAAGAAAAATGAAGAGAACAAAAAACCAATAAGCCGATCTCACAATATTTTTTCGACTTTTTTCCAATTCATTTTTTCTTCGTACAGATTCTTTTTGTATGATTCCCTCTTTTTTTCTCGACTATTCCTTTTTTCAATAGCTGTCTCTTTTTTCCCACGTATGGTTTTTTTTTGTATGCACCTTTTTCAATTTTTTTGAAACATGGCCCAAATACAACTAAAATTACAGCTCAGCGTAAATAGGCTTTCAAAACTGTAGGCCTCTCTTTTTTCTATTGGGGCTCCCTTCTAATCCTTTTTTTCGACCAATACCTTAAACTTTCGGCCCATTTGGGCATGTGGTCTTTATTTAGGGTTCCCAAATAGGGAATCCTCCTCACGAAAGCCTCCCCCCTGATGGGGCTTTATTGGAGCTCGCTACCACCACCCTGGACTTGCTAGAGCAGCTCCACCTAGAGGTGCTAGGGAGCCTCGAGATCCTGAAGATGCGACAACGATAAATCCTGAAGATGCAGCAACAATGGATCTTAAAGGGCGATGGATCTAATACCATTGCCTAGGGGTGGTCTTGGAGAACGTGGAGGGTCATCAACACCGCCTAGAAAGGAGGTGTGTTGCTGCCTTCTTGAGATGATGCGTCGCCATATGCGGCTGGAGGTGCCTCTTCCTTTGCCCCTGTAAGATCTGGAAGGAGCACCACCTAGGATTCAGATGGGGGGACCTCCTAATGATTTAGGGTTCTCATGGAGAACCATCTGCACTGTCGCCCCCTGTTGGAAGGAGGCATCATCACCTGTAGCTGAAAGGGAGAGCAGTGGAGATTGGGGCCGTTGTTGCTGGAGAGTAGCTGAAAGGCGGCCTGGAGGAGCTTTGCACGATCTGGGCTACGCGATCTAGGCTGAAGAGGCCTTCGACTAGAGGTTCTTGTCACCATGGCATGGAGTAGATGGGTGCTCATGCCACCAACTCACCATCGACTGTCGATGCAGCATTGGAGGTTGCACACAAATCAGAGGAGCGCGACCTGGAATCCTTCGAGCGCAACATGGAATTCCACGGAACAACTTTTTGATGAAACCCTAAAACTTGAAGTTGAACGAATCTACGTCTAGAGATAGATCTGAATGATGGTAGAGATCTACAGAGCACCGAACATAACTAGGGTTCTAAGAATTGTGGAATCGTCGACAATGATCGTTGAGCAAAAAATAGGGTTTCAATAGAAACCCTAGAACTTGGACTTTAGCAATGCCAAATATAATAATCTTCAAGAACATAACACCAAAATTGAATATCGAACAAAAATATAAAATACATCCTCGAGAATTGAACCTGCTCTGATACCATGTTAGAAAATGAAGAATACATAGGCGTAATCAGAGAAAAAGAATAAACATGAAAGAACATCATGATTTTTACGTGGAACCCTACTCCCTAAGAAGCGGGATGAAACCACGGAAGAACACCTCAAAGGGTTGATGCGTTCATTGCACTTTCTCTCATTTGTTACAATGGGTTTGGGGCTTCTTATATAGCCCCCACTGACCCCAAGTCCACAAATATTAGATGTGAGACTAAACCACTGGATGTGATTATTGGAGCATGGAGGGATCCAATTACCCATCTACACATGAGTGACGCATATACTCCAATATCTCCTATGGTTGACAAGAAACGGGCTGCTCTTCGGGCATGATAGAATTTATGTGGAAAATGTAATACAAGGTTCAGGAAAGCGGTATGCGTATGCGTTCGGACATGTCACTGAATAGCGACTAAGCGGTATGCGGGGGCAGATGCGGGGTATATGCGGTTCTATGTGGTTTTCTATTTTTTATTTAAAAATAAATAAATACCTACAAAAGTGACTACAACTAAACTGAATTTATGAATAAATGTGGTCCAACAGAAAATCTAAGAAAAACGATTTTCATGTAGATCTCAAAATAGTACAATTAAATATCAAAATCATCAAAGATAATATTACATAATCTGATTAATATATAGAATCAAAAAAATACAAGATCCGGATTCGATTAAACAATTGGACCTTAAGCGGGCGCACGGAGTGCAGATGCGCCCACACATCCTGCATATGCGGGCCATATATGCGCAATTGGCGCATAAAGCGGGGCTTCAAGTAATCGGTACGCTGAAGAGGCCGCTTAGGCATATGAGGCCGCATATGCGGCCGCACGGACCGCTTTCATGAACATAGATGTAATATATGGCAGTTCCAAATCACACCGTAATCACTTACTAGGATGGGGTGGTTGGCATTTCGGAGCCAAAGAAAGAACCGAGTTATGATTCACTGAAATCTACGAAATCACAAATGGAAGGAATAATCTTTGTTTTATTTTTGTCAACTGTTCTCATAATCATGTCCTTTTTCTTTCTTTTACTGGGTTGGTAAGTTTATAGTCAGCCATTTTTTAGAAATCACCAACAATCACTTTCAAGTTAGAAGACATACCGACTGTTTGTTCTTCATAATTAATTTAAAAAGCATAAGAAGTGCAGTAAAATATGATATCTGGAGTTCTCATAGGCTTATAGTTAGTATTTCTGACTGGTCTTTCTGAAGTTGTGAAACACTTTGTTATGTGACTATATTTCTTGTGAGAATTAATGTTTTGAACCTTAAGATTTGCATGTAGCTCTTATTCCACAATTTCTGACGCAGGTTTTGTCCAAATTGTGCCATCAACCCATTGTCGTCTACATACCAGAACATGAAGTATGCTTATCTGCCTTTAATTTATTTATAGAATACTTCTAAAAAAAATGTAAATTGCGTTTATTTCAGTTTTTTATTATGTCTATATACCTCTTCCTGAAACTCCATGGGAGGATTCAAAAGTTCGAGCTTCATTTGTTAGGTTCTGTGGATGTTAATTCAAGTCTTTTTGACCGTCTTATTTTGGTTTTTTAGGTGAATGCAGAATATTCATGAAACTTCACATACCTTCCAATAAAACAATAGAAGATTGGGTCTAACGACACTTATGTAATGTGGACAACAATGGGGGGAAAATCTGTCTAATTTTCCTATGTGATAATATTTTTTTAAAGACCAAATAGGGAGAAACACACAAATATGTCCACCCCAAATATAAGAAAAATAATTCATATTACATAAGCTAGGACTCGAGAAGAGTCTTAGCGAGATGAAGCACATTCTCTATGTAAAAACGTTGTGCTTGAAACACAACACTATTATGACTAAGCCAAAATGCCAAAGGATTGTGACCAGCTACATCCGCACACTGTTGGAATGGGACCACACGCTAAAGAGGAAATCCCAACGACATGTGATATTCTAAGAATCCGTCCAATCGAGACCCACTTCCATTCAGATATCTTTCGCTTTTACACATGTCAAGAAGAGATGTTCCACCACCTCAATCTCAATCCCACATAACGGAGAACTGCTATCATTTCCCGAACAAAATCTTGTCTACCTCTCCTTCAATAATCTACCTCGTCGGAATAACCATAGGAAGTTCTTGACCCACATCATAAATATGTGTGCCCAATATGAGTATGCAGCCTCGAATCAGCTAACTTGGCGTAGGGTCTAGTGTTCTATCCAAAGCCCATAGGCCCGCCTCATCGTGGATCCTCCATCCCCTCGAACGTGCTAATGATCCTCCATCCCGTCATCTTCAATAATCTCAACCCCTCGAACGTGCTAATGACCTCCATTAACACTAAAAAATTCTTAAAGCATTGTCATGAGAACTTAGAGCAGAAAGTTGGGAGCCAAGCACCATCTGTTGGGAAAAATGAGAGACTTGTTTATTCCATACGCTCTAGGCTCTCTTATATAGCAGAGTTGGGTAAAATACATAAAGAGTCCAATGGAAAAAAGAAAATACGAAAAGGTACAAAAGAGAATAACATATATCTCTACACTCCCCCTCAAGGTGGAGCATAGATGTCAATCATGCTCAGCTTGGCGAACACTTCTGGAACGTCCCTCGAAGTAACGCCTTGGTAAAGATGTCTACAGTTTGGTCCCCTGAGCTAACATGGGATGTAGAAATAAACCCCTTCTGAATCATATCTCGTATGAAGTGACAATCAACCTCAATGTGCTTGGTTCGTTTATGAAATGCTGGATTATTTGCAATGAATAGAGCAGCTTGATTGTCACATTCCAGAGCCATAGAAGAGGGACTTTTATATATAGATCTGTAAGCACAACCTTCACCCACATCATTTCTGTACTGACCTGGGCCATAGCCCTATATTCAGACTCAACACTGGATCTTGCTACAACCGTTTGCTTATTGCTTCTCCATGAGACCAGATAGTCTCCGACATACACAACAAATCCAGTGGTGGACTTCTTATCCTTAGGATATTCTGCGTAATCTGCATCTGCACATGTTGAGATAGTAATCTCCTTGTCTTTCTTAAACAACAGACCTGCACCTGGAGATGACTTAAGGTACCTGAGTATCATATGTATAGCATCCATATGTACCTGACGTGGTTGCTCCATGAACTGGCCCACCCGGCTCACAACAAAGGAGATATCGGGTCTGGTAATAGTAACATAGAGAAGCTTGCCCACCTATTCTCTGTATCTTCTCCTATCCGCCTCATCATGTTGTCATCATATAATTTCATACTGGGATCCATGGTTGTAGTGGCAAGTCGGCAATTGTAGAGTAGATTATTCACTTCTGTACTTTTCTTATATTTTTATTTTCTGTTGGACTCTTTATGTATTTTATCCATAGGCTACTCTCCTATATAAGAGAGCCTAGGGCGGATGGAATAAACAAGTTTTATTATTTTCCCAACATGGTATCAGAGCGACGGTCCTAGACCAGAGTTCTCGAGCCAAACCCTAACCCTAGCCCCACCTTCAATCCCTCCGCCTCCGCGCGCCCCCTCTTGCACCTCCGCGTGCCGGCGCACGGTGCGCCTTCGCCTTCGCGTGCCTGCGCACGGTGCCCCTCGCCTCCGCGTACCTGTGCACGGTGCGCCTTCGCCTCCGCGTCCATGCGCACGGTGTGGCTGATCGGTGCACACTCCGTGTACCCTGTACGCGCTCCCTGTGTACACTGTGCCCTTGTGCGCAGTCCCTGTACAAGTGACCTGTGCGCGCTGTGCTCTTGCGCGCGGTGACCCTGCGTGCTGCGCGTGTTTCCTGCGCGCGTGATTCGTGCACGTGATCTTCGCGTGCCCAGCGTGTCTCTCCTGCACGTGATCGTCTAAAGATCTTGACTCCCGTAAAACCCTAAGTCAAGCTCGCGCTTCTCCAAAGTAATAGGTTTGGTTGCTTGAGTCTACACATGCAACTAAACCCGTTAATGTCTGTGTAGACGATCATATCTCCAGTTTTTCTACCCCAATTTTACATTATCACTATGTTAGAAAGCAAGGCAGATATCCCATCTATAGGCACCTTCAGAGGTCCAGCGTCTATTGTGAAGATGGATGGTTCAAACTATGAACTGTGGGTGATGCAGTTCATGAGTATGATGAAGTCAACCGGTAAGAAACACATTCTTACTGAAGAAGAGCCTGCTGAGAAGACTGGAGTCAATGCCTCATGGGAGGCAGATGATGCATATGTCAAGGTTTAGCTATCTGAAACCCTGACAATTGAGATTGCCAAATATATTCTTCATCAGCCCACTAACAAAGCAATGTGGGATATTCTGGCTGCTATATACTCTCAGGCAAAGAATGAGACGAAGATTCTGCAACTCCAGCATGACATATTTACTATCAAGCAGAATGGACGACCTCTGTACTCGCTGTACACATCTCTACGAGGGATGTTTGAGAAGCTTTATAGCTTCATGCCTCTGACAGCCACTCCAGAGCAACAGAAGACCTACCGAAATACTACTATGGTAGGTGTTTTTCTCGTTGCCCTTGATCCAAAGTATGAGGCAACATGTTCCTGTTAGCAATGTGAGCCTGAGGCAAACCATTCCTACAATAAATGTTATTGTAATTAATAATTTATCAATAAAAGTTATTGATTATGTTTCACTCCCTTTCTGATATTAAATGAATGAATGCAATATAAGGTCCCTCTGTACAATATGGGTTATGTACCATGGCCAACTTGATAATCATACAGCTGTTGATTCATTAATTGAATCATAGAGGCTGATGCTTGGATGAATATCTAAAGAGTTAGATAGAGGACTCATCAAGTGTCATCAATGATTGACAAGTGATGATCTCCAGCCTGAGAAGGAGATGGCAATCCTTTCTTATTAGGTTGATATCTGATCGACCTCTTAATGCAGGTCCTCTGCATGGGAATAGTGATTCGGAGGTATCAGATTAGTTGAGTCAATGGGTTGACTTAACGAGATCGAGATAATCAAAGACCAATGATGAATACTGTCACATCACAGGCAAACATCCTCTGACCAGAGACAGATGTATTGCTATGTGTGTGAGTGTACATTTGGCAGACCAATAGGTTGATGACCTAACCAAGGTCTATACACCGGCGAGCTGGTATATATATAAGGGCATATGAGTAATAGGATCTCTCAAAGGGATCATACATGTTCACTTGTGAACCGGGAGACATGAGCTTACTCATGAGGTATTAGGACTTATCAAATTCCATGCATGGTCGTCATGCTTTAGAAGCATGACATGAATTTGAAGGTAAGATATATGCTTTGTGAAAGCATATGATCTGTACCATATGCAAAGGACCAAGATTGAGAAATTTAGTGATCAGACCATGAAGATGACAGTGTAAAAGTGATCTATATCTTCAGGATGATCATGAGTCTTCCAGTATGTAGGATGTACATGTATTGGGAATACCTAAGGGTGATTTGATCATAAACGATTGTATAACCATGACGCTTCCATTCCGAGGGAGTGATGAAACAGGTCTGGATTTTAGTGACTCCTCTCCTTAGAGAAATAACCTAATCTTAGTCCATATACTGGACATTGATCTGAATGAGATTCAGATGCAATGAGAAGATTAGGTTTACGGTCTTGATTTAATCAAGCATCTATGAGAGGTCCATGGGATCTGGATTTGAGATGTGATCGCAATATCCAAGTTACTATACGTGGAACAATACAATCGCTCTGTCCTTATCTCCAAGTATCTGAGGAGAAATAGCATTGTTTTGAATGGTTCAAGAATAATTCCATAAGATCTAAGCATTGAGAAATTGACAATTAAATGTGATTTAATTATCATGATGTATGAGGAATTATCCAGTATAAATAAATGTAACTTAATTATCATGGATAAAGAATAATGTGGATAGAAATATCTAATTTTTCATAATATATTATAAATGTGATTTATAATGTATTAGAGAGAGCTAATTATAATTTATATTTGTTGATTAATTATTAATGTGTATTGGATACACATTGTCTAATTAATTGAAAATGTAAATTATATTTTATTTTGGGTTGTGAATGTGATTCACAATTTTCCAATGTCAAGATTGCAATATTCCCAAAATTAATTATGAATTATTTTTGGTGAATAAATACCAACAAAAGTTGTTGGAAATAAATAATAGAGAAAATCAAGGAAGCATGCAATCCTATGGAAATCCATGAGATTGCCCCACTTGGTATGTGGGGGGCGGCACCCAATTCCTATATGGAATGGGTGGCCGTCCCCTTGAATATACATGGGAGATTTGATCTCCATGTATATTCTCTCCTTATTTATTGGTGTGTTTTAGGATTGATTTATATTTGATTTTATCAAATATATTTTAATCTAAAGTTGTTGGTTTTTACCAACAACAATCTTGACCCTTGGATTGACATAAATCAATCTCATCCATTGATTTTATGTCCCATGGATTGAGATCCATGGATCCCAAAATCCTATAAATAGAGAGGCATACCATGCTCTCTTGTACATGCTATTTGGTAGCACACATCTCTCTCTCTCTTTCTCCTCACACGCCAACCCTCTCCCTCTCTCTCTTGGTGGCCGTAAACCATAACCCTAGGAGAGGATCTCGTCGACGCCCACGCCACCGCGTCGCCGCTTCGACGCTCTGCGGTTCTCCGTCTTCTTGGAGTGCTACGCTCATGAAGGAGACGTACGATCTCGTACGACGAGATCAGGAGCAACCGTGCTTGGATCAACTTGTTGGATTGCGAGGACAACGCGATTCATCCCCGCGCTCGCGAGCCGTTTCTCCGACGATCGGACTTGAGACAGGAGGTCTCTTTTTTCTTAGAGACTCGATCAACCACGCTTCAAGAGGTATTGCATTATACTTGTTGTGGTTATAGATGAAATGATCCGAGAATCGTTCTTGGATCATGTGGTTTCATCACATGAAAAATTTTAAATTCCGTTGCACCGAACAACTAGTACGACTAGTCGTTCTCCGTCGTATCCGATACGACGATCACGCTTCCGTGATACGCTTGAGGATTTTTCCCATATCCTTTAAGTGGTATCAGAACCTTAGGTCGATGGTTTTGGATACGATCCACAAACCTAGGACGACTTGGGTTCATGGAAGTCGCAAAAGTTTTTTATCGCATTTGATTTTCGCACTTCTGTTTAGTGAATAAATTCGGCACTGTTTAAATTGTTTAAACACGAATTAAACACTTGGATTATGTTCCCCATTAAATAAGGAAGCCATAGGATCTGAGTTTACATAATTTGGATTCCGTTTGCTCGAGATATGGTTGTTTTAAGGAACATGTATGCAATGTTGCGGGAACTGCAAATCTTAACATGATTAAAGAGTTAATTACTGTTTAGACTTGCCTCGAAATGCGTGAAATATCACTTGGGTTCTGTCCTAAATCAAATTAGCAATCTATGAAAATTGATTTTGTCTAATTTGGATTTAATATGATTGAGATATGCTAATTTTAGTAAGTAAGGGTCACTGCTGAAATTACAGTCCTAATCAAGAACCACGTGATTGTCAATTAATGAAATTAATTGTTAATTTCAAGAAATAATTATGGAAATTATTTGAGAAATATTGGAAGATATTATTTCCTTAATTGACTTGGCCTCAACCAATTAATTGATTAGATTTGATCTAGATCAAAATTGGAAACACAATCATCAAACTCCTTACTTGAATAGGATTGGGAATTTGTCTAGCAAATTTCTTTATAATCAAAATTGTTTTGATTACTATATGGTATAATTTTGGTTGAAAAACCGATGATTATCTCAAATACAAATTGATCTATTTGGCATTATCCTTTCCCGAAGCGGATATGGTCTCTAGTCGGAAATCGCTGGGGTAGCGGGTTGCAACGTATGTGGTCTGTCCCACTCTCGTCAGTACTGGCCATGACAGCGGGTAGGGACTGGATAATACCGAATAAATCAAGATGTATTTTCTAATTATTAAAATACGAATTAATACGTACTTTGAGAATAATACCATATATATTCAACTAAAATAATCAAGTTTGATTGATTGAATTGGATTGATGATTAATTTAATATGATTAAATTAATTATGTCCAATTAGAATACTCTAATATGATTAGAGTTAATAATTCCCTTGGAAGAATTAATTATATAAATGTGATTCATGATAATTAATTAAATTTGAATAAGAGGTGGAGGATCACATAAGTGACATCCATGGTCTCCCGTCAAGGCGAAGAGTTTCGTTGCCAGATATTATATGTAGGAGACGCCTGTCCGAAGTGACAACTCCTACATATGATCCATTTGGATCGGACTCGTCGCTTCTCGAAAGAGTAAGGATGTATGCGTAGTGACCCCAATATCGGGTCCTCATATTATTGGGGCGATATTGGATTGCGCATAGCGAGTTGTATTCCTGTTGACGGTTGGTTCAATTAATGACAGGTCAACATCACCTTAGGGGTGGTGGGCTCGGGTATTAAAGACTGAATTGGGAAATGCAAGTTGGACTTGCAAGGCGGAATGTGTTCCCACTTCTCTTTATTGGAGTCATAGGTTCTCATATTATTGAGATATGACAAAGATAAAGAGGAGATCCCAGTTCTTGCTTGAGATATAGCGGTAAGTATATCTCATACTTTGAAAGTGAATAAGGGAATAAACTTTCATAGTTGACATAGCAAGACTAATTTGATTTAAAATCCTTAATCAAATATCATAAATTTGAATATATGATTATATGTTCTAATATAATGCATTCTCAATTTCAGAAAATGAAGTCCATGAACACACTGAGCAGGCTTCTGGAGGTCAACCTGTTGACCGGATCGAATTACTCAGATTGGATCCGTAATTTAGAGCTTATACTCTCGGCTGAGCGCATCAGTTATGTGCTCTCAGAAGACAAGCATGAAAACCCTAAATCTAAGGAAGAAAAAGCATATAACGACAAGTATGATGAAGTTCATGTCTTGGCTAGATGCTACATCTTGGGTTCTCTCTCCAATGTTCTTCAGAAACAACATGTGAAGATGAGTACTTATCAGGAGATTATGCAGAATCTAAAAGATATGTTTGGTGACATTAACCGCACCCAGCGGTACAATGTTATGAAAGAACTCGTTCGCTGCAAGATGCAGGAAGGGACTTCGGTCCGTGAACATGTACTCAAAATGTTTGGGTACTTATCGGAGCTGGAGACTCTGGGGGCAACTATGGATGCAGACATGCAATCCGATTTTATTCTGCTGTCGTTGCCCAAATCTTGCAATAACTTTGTGATGTCATTCCATATGAACAAGCTGGAGTTGACAAATGCTGGGCTTCTTGCTGTATTAAAGTCTGCAGAAGACGTGATGAAGAAAGATGGTCCCGCTGGCAGTGAAATGGTTGCACAGGTTAGACAGAAGCGCGGTCGGAAGCATGGTTCTCGGAAGGGCCCAGCCCAGAAGAGAAAGAAGAAGGGACAAAGTGTTGACTCATCCTCCAATGCATCCACTCTAGTGGCGTCAAAGAAAATCGACGTCTGTCACCACTGCAAAAAGCCGGGGCACTGGAGGCGTAATTGCCCAAATTACCTGAAGTCGGTCGACAAAGGTAAAGCCCCAGCAGGTATGAAATGTACATTTATCATTGAAACCCGCTTTCTCGTTGGACGAGAAGGAAGTTGGGTTGTTGATTCTGGTGCTTCTGTTCATGTATGCAATTTGTTGCATTTGTTTCAGGAAACTAGAAAACTTGAAGAAGGGGAGATAGTCATCTAGATGGGATCTGATGCAAGTGTTGCAGCAGTTGCCGTCGGGACTTGTCGGCTATCATTATCTAGTGGTAGAGTCCTAGTACTTAAAGAGTGTCTTTATGTACCCGAAGTCAGAAGGAATTTGATATCGGTATCTAAGCTAGTTAGAAGTGGATATTCATTCCTATTCTATAATAAGTTAGTCATAAATCATTATGATAAATATATTGCAGATGGTATTTTGACTTCTGGTGGACTCTATGAATTGTGCATTATTGAGCATGTCATGAATGTTACGACCACTAATAAAAACCCTAAAAGATCCAGGAATGATAAAAATCATTCAAACATGATTTGACATCAAAGGCTTGGTCATTTATCTGTTGATAGGATCAATAGATTGATAAAGGATGGACCTTTGGATTTTCTACAGGTTCAATCTTTACCTACCTGTGAACATTGTATTCAAGGTAAAATGACTAGGATGCCTTTCCGTAACAAGGTTACTAGATGCGAAGGTGTTATTGACTTAATACATACCGATGTATGTGGTCCCTTCAGTACCACGACTCGAAATGGATATCGATATTATTTGACGTTTATTGATGACCATTCGCGATACGGGTTTGTCTTCCTATTACGTCATAAATCTGAAACCTTTGAAAAGTTCAAAGAATTCAAGGCTTTGGTTGAGAACCAAACCGATAGGAAGATTAAACGGATTCGATCTGATCGAGGTGGCGAGTATCTCTCAGATGAATTCAAGGAATACCTTAAAGAGAATGGAATTGTCTCCAATCTCACTACTCCTGGAACTCCCTAACTTAATGGTGTTGCTGAAAGACGCAACAGGACCATCATGGATATGGTCCGTTCAATGATGGGTAAAGCACATTTACCACTTAGTTTATGGGGATATGCAGTAGAGACTGCAATTTATATCCTGAATAAGATTCCCATCAAATCTGTACCTAAGACTCCTCATGAGCTCTGGTATGGAACCAAACCTAGTGTTAATCACTTGAGGGTTTGGGGTTGCTTGGTCCATGCGAAGAATGTGGACGCAAGTAAGCTGTAATCTCGCACTCGTGAGTGTTACTTCATTGGGTATATTAGAGATGGTATTGGATACTAGCTCTATGACCCTGAGAACCAAAAGGTTTTTGTCTCTAGAGATGTGAAATTTCTGGAGGATGATTTCCTTAAAGGTCAAGACACAAATGAAGTAGAGGAACTCATTGAATCCCCTGAGGAATCTGAGCTTCCCAGACCAGAAACTGAAGAAGTAAATAAGGATGAAACACCCATACCTCTTCGAAGGAGTTCGAGGGTGGTTGCACCACCTGAAAGGTATGGATTCCATGTGTCAAGTGAGACTGACAATGATCATACTTCATTTGATGAAGCACTCGCGGATCATGACATGGATAGATGGATGCTAGCAATGAAGTCAGAAATTGACTCCATGCATAAGAATGGTGTATGGACCCTAGAGGATCCACCTAAAGGGGTAAAACCCATTGGGTGCAAATGGATCTTCAAGAGAAAGAGGGGACCTGATGGGAAAGTAGAGACTTTCAAGACACGGCTCGTAACCAAGGGCTATACACAGAGAGAAGGCATCGACTACGATGAGACATTCTCTCCTGTGGCTATGCTTAAATCCATCGGGACATTGTTAGCTATAGCCACATATCTTGACTACGACATCTGGCAGATGGACGTCAAGACGGCTTTCCTTAATGGATACCTCGAGGAGGATATCTACATGGAGCAGCCCCATGGCTTCATGACTGAGGATGGCAAAGTATGCAAGCTGAAGAAATCCATCTATGGGCTCAAACAAGCTTCTCGTAGCTGGAACATCAGATTTGACGAAACCATAAATAGTTATGATTTTGTGCAAAATCCTGATGAACCTTGTGTGTACAAGAAGCTTAGTGAGAGCGCCATTATGTTCATCGCGCTTTATGTAGATGACATCCTTATCATTGGGAATGATACATGGATGATGAACAGTGTGAAGATTTGGCTGTCCCATACCTTTGAGATAAAAGATCTTGGAGAAGCCTCTTACATCTTGGGCCTGAAGTTGTTCAGAAACCGAGAGAAGAGGATATTGGGATTGTCACAACATGGATACATTAAGAAGATTCTTGAACAATTCCGTATGGATAGTTCCAAGAAAGGATTCCTACCCTTAAGACATGGTATCCACCTGTCTAAATGAATGGCTCCTCAAACTGTTGAGGAAAAGAAAGCCATGGTTGGATGCCCTTATGCATCGGCTGTAGGAAGCTTAATGTATGCCATGATGTGCACTAGGCCAGATATCTGCCATGCAGTGGGAGTGGTAAGTCGTTATCAATCCTGCTATGGAGAACAACAGTGGAATGCAGTAAAGAACATATTTAAATATCTAAGACGGACGCAAGATTACCTCTTGGTCTATGGAGATAGTGATCTCCAAGTCTTGGGATATATAGATTCTGACTTCCAATCGGATATTGATGATCGAAAGTCGACATCAGGGTTTGTGTTCATGTTGAATGGTGGTGCTGTGAGCTGGAGAAGCAAGAAGCAGGACACTACATCAGATTCAACAACAGAAGCCGAATACATTGCCGCATCGGATGCTGCAAAGGAGGCGGTATGGTTGCGCAAGTTCGTGCTGGAGCTTGGCGTAGTTTCCTCTGATACTCCCATCCCGTTACTTTGTGATAACACGGGAGCCATTGTCCAGGCAAAGGAACCCAGATGGCATCAGAAGAGCAAGTACGTAGAAAGGAAATACCACATCATTCGGGAGATTCAAAAGCGTGGTGACATCATCATCACCAAGGTGGCCTCTGCCGACAACGTTGCTGATCCTCTTACCAAACCTCTGACATAGAAGGTTTTCGACCAGCATGTAATGAGTATGGGTTTAAGGATTGTTCCTGAATGGTTCAGAGGGCTAGTGGGAGATTGTTAGCAATGCGAGCCCGAGGCGAACCATTCCTACAATAAATGTTATTGTAATTAATGATTTATCAATAAAAGTTATTGATTATGTTTCACTCCCTTTCTGATATTAAATGAATGAATGCACTATAAGGTCCCTCTGTACAATATGGGTTATGTACCATGGTCAACTTGATAATCATACAGCTGTTGATTCATTAATTGAATCATAGAGGCTGATGCTTGGATGAATATCTAAAGAGTTAGATAGATGACTCATCAAGTATCATCAATGATTGACAAGTGATGATCTCCAGCCTGAGAAGGAGATGGCAATCCTTTCTTATTAGGCTGATATCTGATCGACCTCTTGATGCAGGTCCTCTGCATGTGAATAGTGATTCGGAGGTATCAGATTAGTTGAGTCAATGGGTTGACTTAACGAGATCGAGATAACCAAAGACCTATGATGAATACTGCCACATCACATGCAAACATCCTCTGACCAGAGACAGATGTATTGCTATATGTCTGAATGTGTACATTTGGCAGACCAATAGGTCGATGACCTAACCAAGGTCTATATACCGGCGAGCTGGTATACATATAAGGGCATATGAGTAATACGGTCTCTCAAAGGGATCATACAGGTTCACTTGTGAACCGGGAGACATGAGCTCACTCATGAGGTATTGGGACTTGTCAAATTCCGTGCATGGTCGTCATGCTTTAGAAGCATGACATGAATTTGAAGGTAAGATATATGCTTTGGGAAAGCATATGATCTGTACCATATGCCAAGGACCAAGATTGAGAAACTTAGTGATCGAACCATGAAGATGACAGTGTAAAAGTGATCTATATCTTTAGGATGATCATGAGTCTTCCAGTATGTAGGACGTATAGGTATTTGGAATACCTGAGGGTGATTTGATCATAAACGATTGTATAACCATGACGCTTCCATTCCGAGGAAGTGATGAAACAAGTCTGGATTTTAGTGACTCCTCTCATTAGAGAAATAACCTAATCTTAGTCCATATACTGGACATTGATCTGAATGAGATTCAGATGCAATGAGAAGATTAGGTTTACGATCTTGATTTAATCAAGTATCTATGAGAGGTCCATGGGATCTGGATTTGAGATGTGATCTCAATATCCAAGTCACTATACGTGGAAGAATACAATCGCCCTGTCCTTATCTCCAAGTATCTGTGAGAGAAATACCATTGTTCTTGAATGGTTCAAGAATAATTCCATAAGATCTAAGCATTGAGAAATTGATAATTTAATGTGATTTAATTATCATGATGTATGAGGAATTATCCAATATAATTAAATGTGACTTAATTATCATGGATAAAGAATAATGTGGATAGAAATATCTAATTATTCATAATATATTATAAATATGATATATAATGTATTAGATAGAGCTAATTATAATTTTTATTTGTTGATTAATTATTAATGTGTATTGGATACACATTGTCTAATTAATTGAAAATGTAAATTATATTTTGTTTTGGGTTGTGAATATGATTCACAATTTTCCAATGTCAAGATTGCAATATTCCCAAAATTAATTGTGAATTATTTTTGGTGAATAAATACCAACAAAAGTTGTTGGAAATAAATAATGGAGAAAATCAAGGAAGCATGCAATCTCATGGAAATCCATGAGATTGCCCCACTTGGTATGTGGGGGGCGGCACCCAATTCCTATATGGAATGGGTGACCGTCCCCTTGAATATACATGGGAGATTTGATCTCCATGTATATTCTCTCCTTATTTATTGGTGTGTTTTAGGATTGATTTATATTTGATTTTATCAAATATATTTTAATCTAAAGTTGTTGGTTTTTACCAACAACAATCTTGACCCTTGGATTGATATAAATCAATCTCATCCATTAATTTTATATGTCCCATGGATTGAGATCCATGGATCCCAAAACCCTATAAATAGGGAGGCATACCATGCTCACTTGTACATGCTATTTGGTAGCACACATCTCTCTCTCTCTCTCTTTCTCCTCACACGCCAACCCTTTCCCTCTCTCTCTCTTGTGGCCGTCCACCATAACCCTAGGAGAGGATCTCGTCGACGCCCACGCCACCGCGCCGCCGCTTCGACGCTCTGCGGTTCTCCGTCTTCTTGGAGTGCTACGCTCACGAAGGAGACGTATGATCTCGTACGACGAGATCAGGAGCAACCGTGCTTGCATCAACTTGTTGGATGCGAGGACAACGCGATTCATCCCCGCGCTCGCGAGCCATTTCTCCGACGATCGGACTTGAGACAGGAGGTCCATTTTTTCTTAGAAACTCGATCAACCACGCTTCAAGAGCATTATACTTGTTGTGGTTATAGATGAAACGATCCGAGAATCGTTCTTGGATCATGTGGTTTCATCACATGAAAAATTTTAAATTCCGCTGCACCGAACAACTAGTACGACTAGTCGTTCTCCGTCGTATCCGATACGACGATCACGCTTCCGTGATGCGCTTGAGGATTTTTCCCATATCCTTCAGTTCCCAGATCCTGTCGGACTCTACTATTCCTCCTATGGAGGAGGCATTTCATAGGCTGAGTCGCATCAGTGTTTCCTCATCTGCTACGAATCCAACAGCCTCAGCCATGGCAGCAAATCGAGGTTGAGGACATCATCATCAGATTCGTGGCCGTGGACCTCGCGGTAGAGGAGGCCGCACATGGCCATCATGTACCTTTTGCCATCGTTCTGGACACATCGAGGACACATGCTATTCTAAGCATGGTTTTCCAGCTTCTGCACGAGTCGCTGAACAGATTGGGCCCCCATCCGTGTCATCTATGGATCAACGCTTTGATGATCTTGTAGCCCGTCTGAGGGGCATCATTCCTCCATCTGGTCCAGCTTCATCAGCATCTACTTCTGAGAGTCACACCGACGTTGCTGCATCTGCATCCACCAGTACATCAGGTATCGCCTATGCATTCACTAGCAGTAGTAGATCAGATACCTTAGAGTGGATTATGGACTCTGGTGCCACACATCATCTGTGCGGTGATCAAGGTCTACTTACAGGATACAGACAGGTTCCTCCAGGTCAAACAACGGTTATTGCTAATGGAACACATTCCCCGATTACTGGTCAGGGGGAGATTAGATTGACTCCATCCATGCATCTCAAGAATGTGTTACATGCACCTGATTTTTCAATGAATTTGTTATCCATTGGCCAACTTACAAAAGATTTACATTGCCGAGCAATTTTTGATCCATCCTCTCTTTTTTTTCAAGACAAATCCTTACGGGCAACGTGATTGGGCGTGGCTATGAGCAAGGCGGCCTCTATCGCCTCAGTAGGACTCCCTATGCTGGAACCTCATCTCTACCTGCTGGGTCCATCTCCCCGTTACTGTGGAACCTGCGCTTTAGACATCTCCCACTTCAGAAGCTGCGTCATGTGTTACCTCAGGTTTCACCTCACACGTCTATTCAATGTGAGGCCTGTCAGTTGGGAAAACATAATCGGTCTACTTTTCCCAGTCGTCAGTGTCGGAGTAGTACCTCCAAGTTCGAGTTATTTCGTGTCGATATCGGGGGTCCTAGTCGTGTTCCTGATCATCAGGGACACATGTTTTATATAGTTATTGCGGATGATTTCTCTCGTGTGTCGTGGGTATTTCTGTTAAAGAATAAATCTGAAGCGGGAAATATTATCATAAATTTCATCAATGAAGTTCGTAATGTTTTTTCTGCATCCGTTAAAATTGTAAAAAGTGACAATGCCCTGGAATTCTGTACTCATACCCTAACCAATTATTTCTCATCTCAAGGGATTATCCACCAAACATCATGTGCCTATACTTCCCAGCAGAATGGGGTTGCTGAAAGGAAACACCGTCATTTACTCGATGTTACCAGGTCGCTTCTTATACAAAGTAATACTCCACATTCTTTCTGGGGTGATGTTGTTCTTACTGCATGCTACCTTATTAATCGAATGCCATCCTCTGTCTTAGGTGAGAAGACCCCATTCTTTCTTATTTTCCCTGACAAAGAGTTGTTCTCTCTTACTCCTCGTGTGTTTGGCTCGGTTGCCTTTGTTCACAAGTTGTCTTCTGGGACTGATAAGCTCTCTCCTAGGGCTGTCAAGTGTATCTTTGTCGGGTACTCCAGAACTCAGAAGGGGTACAAGTGTTATGATCCATTGCGAAGGAGGTATTTCGTCAGTGCTGATGTCACCTTTTTTGAATCCATTATGTATTTCTCGTCCACAGGTGATCAGTTGGATCCCTCTGACACGCCCGAGGCCATATACATGCCAACACCACCACTACCACCAGAACCATTATCATCTCCTATGCCTCTTGTCATGGTGCCTGTTTCACCACTACCATTCCACTATACCCGTAGGCCTGCTTCTGCTCATGGTCACCGCTCATCATCTAGCTCGCCTGAGGTATGTTCTGAAAATATTTCTATTGATGGATCTGATGATCTTCCTGAGCAGGATGTGTTGCAGAGGCCAGCTGAGGAGACAGATGATTTAGATGTACCTATTGCTCTACGAAAGAAGAAGCGGAGCTGTGCGTGATATCCTATAGCATCTTCTGTGACATTTGATCGTCTAACTGGCGAATTCAAGAGTTTTGCCCTTGCATTGTCAGCAGTGGATATTCCACAAAATTATCAAGATGCTCTGAAGGATAGCCGATATCGGTTGTCCATGGAGGAAGAAATGGCAGCTCTTCAGTCAAGAGGCACCTGGAGTCTTGTTCCTGCACCTACTGATGTGTCTACAGTTAGCTGCAAGTGGGTCTTTACAGTTAAGCAGAATGCAGATGGCAGCATTGACATATACAAAGCTCACCTTGTAGCTCGTGGCTTTACACAGACATATGGGGTGGATTATCTTGATACATTCTCACCAGTTGCTCGCCATTCCACCCTACGGATTCTCCTCTCTGTTGTCGTTTCTCGTGATTGGCCGTTGTATCAGTTCGATGTGAAGAATGCGTTCCTATACGGTGACTTACAAGAGGAAGTCTACATGCAACAGCCACCTGGGTTTGCTGTTGAGGGGGATAGTCCTACGGTATGCAGACTTCATAAGGCTATCTATGGCCTTAAGCAGAGCCCCAGAGCATGGTTCCAGAAGCTCTCAGACATGTTTGAGAAACCTGGATACAAACGGTCAAATGCTGATCATTCTTTGTTCGTACAGAAGACACCTAGAGGTATTATTGCTATTATGGTGTATGTAGATGACATTTTGATTACAGGTGATGATGAACATGGAATCCAGGGGGCAAAAGAAATGCTGGGCCGTGAGTTCGTTACCAAGGACCTTGGGGTTCTGAGATATTTTCTGGGGCTGGAGTTTGCTAGAAATCCTCATGGGTTGATAATGACCCAGAGGAAATATGTCACTGATCTGTTGAGTGAAACATGAATGCTTGGTTGCCGACCTGCAACTACACCTATGGATCCCAGTATGAGACTATATGATGATGACACTGATGAGGTGGATAGGAGAAGATACAGAGAACTGGTGGGCAAACTTCTCTACGTTACTATTACCAGGCCCGATATCTTCTTTGCTGTAAGTCAAGTGAGCCAGTTTATGGAGCAACCACGTCAGGCACACATGGATGCTATACACATGATACTCAGGTATCTTAAGTCATCTCCAGGTGCGGGTCTATTGTTTAAGAAAGGCAAGGAGATTACTATATCAGCTTGTGCAGATGCAGACTGCGCAGGGTGCCCCAAGGACAGAAAGTCCACCACTGGGTTTGCTGTGTATATTGGAGATTCTCTAGTCTCATGGAGAAGCAAGAAGCAAACGATTGTAGCAAGGTCCAGTACAGAGTCTGAATATAGGGCTATGGCTCAGGTCAGTACTGAAATGATGTGGGTAAAGGCTGTGCTCACCGATCTACATATAGAGGTTCCTCTTCCTATGGCTCTAGAATGTGACAATCAGGCAGCTCTATTCATTGCAAATAATCCAGCATTCCACGAGCGGACCAAGCACATTGAGGTCGATTGTCACTTTATCCGCGACATGATTTAGAAGGGATTTATTGTTACATCCCATGTTAGCTCAGAGAATTAGACTGCAGACATTTTTACCAAGGCGTTACTTCGAGGGCCTTTCCAGAAGTGTTCATCCAAGCTGAGCATGATTGATATCTATGCTCCACCTTGAGGGGGAGTGTAGAGATAGATTATTCACTTCTGTACTTTTCTTATATTTTTATTTTCTGTCGGACTCTTTATGTATTTTACCCATAGGCTACTCTCCTATATACGAGAGCCTAGGGCGGATGGAATAAACAAGTTCTATTATTTTCCCAACAGCAATCAAGCATTCCTGTTTCACTCAACAGGTCAGTGACATATTTCCTCTGTGTCATTACCAGCCCATGAGGATTTTTAGCAAATTCCAGTCCCAGAAAATATCTAAGAACTCTAAGATCTTTGGTGACAAATTCATGACCCAACGTTTCTTTCGCCCTCTGAATTCCTTGTTTATCATCACCTGTAATCAAAATATCATCTACATACACCATAATTGCAATAATACCTCTGGGTGTCTTCTGTACGAACAAGGAATGATCTGCATTGGAACGTCTGTACCCCTGTTTTTCAAACAGGTCTGAGAGCTTCTGGAACCAAGCTCTGGGGCTCTGCTTAAGGCCATAGATAGCCTTATGAAGTCTACACACCTTAGAACACTCCCCCTCAACAACAAAATCAGGTGGTTGTTGCATGTAGACTTCCTCCTGCAAGTCACCATATAAGAATGCATTCTTGACATCTAATTGGTATAGTGGCCAATCACGAGTAACCGCAACAGAGAGGAGGATCCGTAGGGTGGAATGGGGAGCAACCGGTGAGAATGTATCAAGATAATCCACCCCATATGTCTGTGTAAATCCACGAGCAACCAGGCATGCCTTTTATCTGTCAATGCCGCCATCTGTATTCTGCTTAACTGTAAAGACCCACTTGCAGCTCACTGTAGACACATCAGTAGGTGCAGTAACAAGGCTCCAGGTACCCCTTGACTGAAGAGCAACCATTTCTTCTTCCATGGCTAAACGCCATCGACTATCCTTCAACGCATCTTGGTAATTCCGTGGAATGTCCACCGCCGAAAGTGCAACGACAAAGCTCCTGAAATCTCCAGTTAAGCGATCAAAAGACATAGTAGATTCTATTGGATATGACGCGCAGTTGCGCTTCTGCTTCCGAAGTGCAATAGGTAGATCCAAATCACCCGCCTCCTCATTTGGCCTCTGTAACACATCTTGCTCAGGGAAATCGTCAGATCCATCAATATTGATAATATTCTCAGAACATACCTCAGGTGAGCTAGATGATAAGCGGTGACCATGAGCAGAAGCAGGCCTACGGGTATAGTGGAATGGCAATAAGGAAACATGAACGATAACATGAGGTGTAGAGGATGGTAGTGGTGAAGATGGTAATGGTAGTGGTGGAGGTGGTGATGGTGGAGGTGGTGATGGTGGTGGCATGTATATAGCTTCAGTAGTGCTAGAGGATACCAACTGATCACCTGTAGAAGAGAAGTACATAACAGACTCGAAAAAGCTAACATCAGCACTAACGAGATATCTCCTGCGCAATGGATCATAACACATGTACCCCTTTCGTGTTCTGGAGTACCCGATGAAAACACACTTGACAGCCTTAGGAGAGAGCTTATCAATCCCTGGAGACAACTGGTGGACAAAGGCAACCGAGCCAAACACACAAGGAGTGAGAGAACAATTCTTTGTCTGGAAAAATAACGGAAAAAGGAATCTTATCACCTAAGACAGACGACGGCATACGATTAATGAGATAACATGCCGTTAGAACAGCATCGCCCCAGAAAGAATGAGGAGGCATGACTCTGTATGAGAAGCGACCTGGTGACATCAAGTAAATGACGATGTTTCCTTTCTGCAACCCCATTTTGTTGGGAAGTATAAGCACGTGATGTTTGGTGGATGATCCCATGAGTTGAAAAATAATGTGAGAGAGTATGAGTACAAAATTCCAAGGCATTATCACTTCTCACAATCTTTATAGATGCAGAAAAACATTACGAACTTCATTGATGAAATTTATGAAAATATTCCCCGCTTTAGATTTATTCTTTAACAAGAAGACCCAAGACACACGAGAGAAATCATCCACAATAACCATATAAAACCTATATCCCTGATGATCAGGAACACGACTAGGACCCCAGATATCGACATGAAACAACTCAAACTTGGAGTTACTACTCCGACACTGACGACTGGGAAAGGTAGACCGATGGTGCTTTCCCAACTGACAAGCCTCACATTGGATGGACGCGTGAGGTGAAACCTGGGGTAACACACGACACCGTTTCTTAAGCGGTAGATGTCCAAAGCGCAAGTGCCACAGTAATGGGTAGATAGATCCAACAGGTAGAGAGGAGGCTCCGGCATAAGGGGTCCGACTGAGACGATATAGGCCGCCTTCCTCATAGCCACGCTCAATCACGTTGTCCGTAAGGATGTCTTGAAAAATGAGAGAAGATGGATCAAAAATTGCTCGACAATGTAAATCCTTTGTAAGTTGGCTAATGGACAATAAATTCATAGAGAAATCATGTGCATGCAGCATGTTCTGGAGGTGCATAGAAGGTGTCAGGCTAATCTCCCCCTGACCAGTGATAGGAGAATGCGTCCCATTGGCAATAACCACAGTACGGCCTGGAGGGACCTGTCGGTAGGCTGTAAGTAGGCCTTGATCACCACATAGATGATGTGTGGCACCAGAGTCCATAATCCACTCTAAAGTATCTGATCCACTACCGCTAGTAAATGCATAAGTGCTACCTGAGGTACTGGTGGATGCAGAAGCAGCAACATCAGGGTGACTATCAGAAGCATGTACTGATGCAACTGGGCCAGATGGAGGAATAATGCCCCTCAGACGGGCTACAAGGTCATCAAAGCGCTGATCTAGAGATGAAGCAGATGGAGGCTCAATCTGTTCAGCTACTCGTGCGGAAGCAGGAAATCCATGTTTGGAGTAGCACGTGTCTTTAGTATGCCCAGAACTGTGGCAAAAAGTGCATGATGGCCGAACTCGACCCCCTCTACCTCGAGGTCCACGACCACAGGACTGATGATGTCCTCCACGACCTCGATTCACTGCCATGGCTGAGGCGATCTGATTTGCAGTGGATGAAGGAATAGTAATACGGCTCAGTCTGTGAAATGCTTCCTTCATCGGAAGAATGGTGGAGTCCGCCAAGATCTGGGAGCGTGCAGCCTCGTACTCTGGATCTAGAGCCGCCAGAAATACACTAACCATAGTGGCATTCCGATAGGTCTTCTGTTGCTTAGGAGTGGCTGTGAGAGGCATGAAGCTGTAAATCTTCTCAAACATTCCTCGTAAATATGTGTACAATGAGTGTAGAGGTCGTCTATTCTGTTTGATAGTAAAGATGTCATGCTGGAGTTGCAGAATCTTCATCTCATTTTTTGCCTGGGAATATGTAGCAGCCAGAATATCCCACTTTGCTTTTGCAGTGGGCTGATGGAGAATATCATTGGCAATCTCAATTGCCAGGGTTCCTGATAGCCAAACTTTGACATATGCATCATCTGCTTCCCATGAGGCATTGACCCCGGTCTTCTCAGCAGGCTCTTCTTCGGTAAGAATGTGCTTCTTACCAGTTGACTTCATCATACTCATGAACTGCATTGCCCACAATTCGTAATTTGAACCATCCATCTTCACAATAGGCGCTGGACCTCTGAAGGCGCCTATAGATAGGATGTCTACCTTGCTTTCTGACATTATGATAATGAAAGACTAGGGTAGTAGACTGAAGATATGATCATCTACACGGACATTAACGGGTTTAATTGCATGTGTAGACTCAAGCAATCAAACCCATTAATTTGGAAACGTGCGTGTGAAACGAGTGCTGGAGCCGCACGCGTGCTGACCTAGGGCTGCACGCGTACGGAAATCAGGAGCTTCACACACACAGATGTGCGTACAGGAACACATACAGGAGCACGCACAGGAGCACGCACAACAACACGGGGGCTGGCGCACAGATGCGCGCACAGGCGCACTAGGGCACGTACAGGGGCAACGCAAATGAGATTGGTGCGCAGGGGCTGGCGCACGTGCAACTCGCACAGGAGAGCGGCGCGAGGCCGAGTGGGGCCGAAGGCGGGGCCGAGCGGGGCTGGGGCCGGGGGCGGCGCGAGGCGGGGAGGCGCGCGCGAAAGGCTCGAAGGTGGAGGCTAGGGTTAGGGTTTGGTTCGAGAACTCCGGTCTAGGACCGTCGCTCTGATACCATGTTGGGAAAAATGAGAGACTTGTTTATTCCATACGCCCTAGGCTCTCTTATATAGGAGAGTAGCCTATGGGTAAAATACATAAAAAGTCCAACGGAAAAAAGAAAATACGAAAAGGTACAAAAGAGAATAACATATATCTCTACACCATCCACCCAAGCTTTCGAGGAAAATATACCACAATCCAAAGAAAACAAGTGCAGGAACTGGTTTGTCGAAGAACCCCTATTGGTCTAGTCATTTGTCTAGAATGTAAAATAATAATCGTCCTCGAAGATTGAGTGCAGGTGTATTGGGAGCTAAGGCAGAACAATGCAAATCCCAGTCTAGGATGTCGAAACATGATGGTGTAGATGGGGATTCTTGGAACATCACGTGTGGATCCCATTGACTCCGTGGATTATCCCTACAACACAAATCTTCGATGTCACCTTAGATTCTTGCCTCCCACTTCAACAATAAGGCATTGTTTAGATTCTCCAAATGGATGATGCAAATCCACCATCTTCTTTTGGAAGCGTGACAGTGTCACGCTCTACGAGATGTATCCCTGAAGCATTTTATTAAGAGGTTCCCCAAAAACTTCTCATAATTACCTCAGAATGATGGCAAATCCCGTCTGACAACAGTTAAGAAGACAAAGAACACTGGATTTGCTGCAAGAATTGACTTAACAATCACTATAAGACTACTGAGCGACACTGCCTTCAACTGGAAACCTTTCTTTTCAATTTCTCAATAACAGGTAACCAATCCACTAGACATATGCAATCACAATAGAGTGACAACCTCATGTAATGAATTGGTAATGAGTCATGAGCAATGCCCAATGCCCCGCCACAATGAGCATCCTCTACTTTCAAAAGGTGAAATGGGATTGCAATAGATTTCACCTGGTTAGTCCGTAAAAATATCCAACACTGCACCCATACTTCCACATCCTCACTCCCTATTCAGTGAAGAAAATGTTGTCATTTGCATCTTGTAGCGTTGGAATGGAATTAATATTTATTTAGATATTGGGATATGTAGAGATAGTTATTATTATTATGTTATGTACCTCTTCGTTATTTCTTTGTCTTCTATGGACTACTTTGTACTTTACCCTTAAGGTCTCTTCCTATATAAGAGAGCCTAGGGATTCTCTGAATAATCAATCTGTGTTTTTCTCCCAACATGGTATCAGAGCCACCCTAGGGCTCTCTCCCTACCCGCCGCCCTCTCCCCACCCGCCGCCCTCTCCTCTCGCGCCGCCGTACCCCCGCGCTGCCGGCTCATCCCCCTCTCGCTCCCCGGCGGTTCCCACTCGCTAGGCGGCACACCAGACCCGCCGCCAACCTACCCCCGCCGCCAACCAGCTCGTCTCTTTCATCGGATAGATGGATTTGAGTGCGTAACGTCTACATACGCACTCGAATCCAATGCAGTTTGTGTAGACATATATTACTTTGTCTACAAACCCTAGTTCTTCTCCAGCGGCAGTATGTCAGAATCGAAGGTTGATATGCCCTCCACAGGCGCATTCAGTGGTCCTACGCCAATAGTCAAGATGGACGGGTCGAATTATGAGCTCTGGGCAATGCAGTTCATGAGCCTCATGAAGTCGAATGGTAAGAAGCACATTCTTACCGAGGATGAGCCCGCAGAGAAGACAGGGATATATGCCTTATGGGAGGCTGATGACTCCTACGCAAAGGTCTAGTTGTCTGGTACATTGACGATTGAGATTGCCAATGATGTCCTCCATCAGCCCACTACCAAGGCGATGTGGGATATTCTAGCCGCTACATATTCGCAGGTGCGAAATGAGATCAAGATGTTACAGCTTCAGCATGATATATTCACGATGAAGCAGAGCGGCAGACCTCTTCACTCCTTATACACATCCCTGAGAGGGATGTTTGAGAAGTTATACAGTACTATCCCACTCACAGCGACTCCTGAACAGCAGAAGGCATTTCGGAATGCCACCATGGTGGATGTTCTACTTGCGGCTCTTGATCCTGAATATGACGCCGCCTGGTCTCAGATCTTAGCCGATGCAGTTATTCCTCCAGTGGAAGATGTTTACAGGAGACTCAGTCGCATTACAGTTTCTCCCAGTTCTTCTACTCCACCCCCATCGACGATGGCAGTCTCGCGTGGGAGAGATTGCCCGTTTTCTGGTCGTGGTCGTGGACGTGGACCCCAGGGAAGGGGTGGTCGCTTTAGTCAGCCATGTTCCTATTGTCACCGCACAGGACACTCGGAGGAGACATGCTATTCTAAGCATGGGTTCCCAGCATCGGCACGTGTTGCAGAGCACTCTCAATCCCCGTTTACATCTACTGCAGATAATCGTTTTAAGGAACTTGTGGCACGTCTCCGAGATATTATGGCACAATCGTATGGTGATTCGTCTGGTGGACCTTCAGATGTTGCTGCTACAACCTCCGCCAGTTCATCTACTGCTGCTAGTACCTCAGGTAGATCTACTGCATTTACACCGTCTCATGATATCTCTGATTGGGTTATAGATTCGGGAGCCACACATCATCTCTGCCGAGATAGAGACAGACTAGAGTCCTACAGGGACATTCCTCATGGCCGCTCTGTGCAGATCGCAGATGGAACTCATTCCCCTTTTGTTGGACAGGGGGAGGTCTTCCTATCCTTCACCATGCATCTACATAATGTCTTACATGCTCCTGAGTTCTCGATGAATCTGTTATCTATTAGTCAGATTACAAAGGATTTGCATTGTCATGCTATATTTGACCCGTCTTCTCTTATTTTTCAGGACATACTAACGGGCAGGGTGATTGGTTGTGGCTCTGAGCAGAATGGTCTATATCGGCTGGTTCAGAATTCCTATGCTGGCGTCTCCTCTCATTCTGCCGGACCAGTTTCTCTGTACATCTGGCATCTACGTTTTGGTCACCTTCCGCTCCAGAAAATGCGTCATCTTCTGCTCCAGATCTCTCCTAGTTCGTCCTTTCACTGTGAAGCATGTCAGTTATGAAAGCATCATCGGTCGAGCTTTCCTAGTCGTCAGAGTCGGAGCAGTAGCTCCCCATTCGAGTTGTTTCATATAGATATATGGGGTCCGAGTCGTGTTCCCGATCATCAGGGGCACAGATTTTATCTTGTGGTAGTGGATGATTTCTCTCGTGTATCTTGGGTCTTGCTTTTGAAAAATAAATCTGAAGCAAGAGATGTGATCAAGAATTTAATTAATGAAGTGTACAATGTTTTCTCTACTTCAGTCAAATATGTTCATACGGATAATGCCCTAGAAATCTGCACACGGTCACTTTCTCAATTTCTTTCATCAAAGGGCATTATTCACCAAACCACTTGTGCGTATACATCTCAGCAGAATGGTGTGGCGGAAAGAAAGCATCGCCGTCTCCTGGATATTATTCGAACCCTGTTGATTCAGAGTTGTGCTCCTATTTCTTTCTAGGGGGATGCCGTTCTTACCGCATGTTATCTGGTCAATCGAATGCCATCCTCTGTTCTTGGTGAGAAGATACCTATTTCTCTCATTTTTCCTGATAAGGAATTATTCTCACTGACTCCACGTGTCTTTGGTACTGTGGCATTTGTTCATCTTCTATCTCCCGGACTTGACAAACTCTCTCCGAGAGCGGTCACGTGTGTCTTTGTTGGTTATTCCAGGACTCAGAAGGGCTACCGGTGTTATGATCCTATAAATTAGAAGTACTTCGTGAGTGCTGCTGTCACTTTCTTTAAGTCTGTTATGTATTTTTCTCCTGTAGGTGACAGACTGGTACCATCCATTACCAATGATGATGTCTATGTTCCTCCACCACCTACTTGGAGTTCACCTGAGTCTCCTCCTGTTCCTGCATCCACGTCAGCTCCACCACCACCACCTCCTCCTCCACCTCTTCCACAACCTCCCATTTCACCTCTACCAAAATTCTATGCGCGTCGGTCAGGTCCTGCTCAGGCTACACGTCAGCCACCCATCACGCCTCAGGTATGTTCAGATGGCATTACTACTGACGGGTCAGATTTGGTA
Organism: Ottelia alismoides; assembly: GCA_037367405.1. Lineage (NCBI taxonomy): Eukaryota > Viridiplantae > Streptophyta > Magnoliopsida > Alismatales > Hydrocharitaceae > Ottelia > Ottelia alismoides. The sequence goes on along the minus strand of JAZKJV010002285.1, from coordinate 791,664 downwards.
CATGTGCAGGATTCTTCAGTGCATGAAGACACTAGACCATCCAGTGCAACAGAAGATGATCTTGATATTCCGATTGCTATTCGGAAGCAGAAGCGGATGTGTACCTCTTATCCATTTGCTTCACAGGTTTCGTTTCACCGTCTCACTGGTGACTTTCAGAGATTTGCTTCAGCCTTGTCTTCCGTGGATATACCACGGACCTACCAGGAGGCTTTGAAGAGTGATTGTTGGAGATTAGCTATGGAAGATGAGATGCGTGCATTGCAGTCTCGTGGCACATGGTCTTTGGTTCCTGCTCCTCCTGACGTATCTATTGTGAGCTGTAAGTGGGTCTTCACAGTTAAATATCATGCAGACGGCAGTTTGGATCGGTACAAAGCACGTTTGGTCGCGTGTGGTTTTACACAGACCTATGACGTAGACTACATGGATACTTTCTCTCCAGTGGCTAGACATTCTACCCTTCGCATTCTCTTATCTTTGGCCGTGGTTCGTGAATGGAGTATATCTCAACTGGATGTCAAGAATGCATTCTTGTATGGGGATCTATAGGAGGAAGTCTACATGCAGCAGCCACCTGGGTTTACTGCTGAGGGGGAGAAGCATATGGTCTGTAGACTTCACAAGGCAATTTACGGCCTCAAACAGAGTCCAAGAGCATGGTTCCAGAAGCTTTCCAACCTTATTGAGCAACAGGGATTCAAGAGGTCAAATGCAGACCACTCGTTGTTTGTCCAGAAGTCATCGACAGGTACGGTTGTTATCATGGTCTATGTTGACGACATTCTAGTTACAGGAGATGATGTTCAGGGCATAGAAAGGGCGAAGGTATTCTTAGGCCGTCAGTTTGTTATGAAGGATCTTGGAACCCTAAGATATTTTCTGGGGTTGGAATTTGCAAGGAATGCACAGGGCTTGGTGATGACCCAACGGAAGTACATTACAGACTTCTTGATTGAGGCAGGCATGTATGGATGCAAACCATCAAGTATTCCCATGGACCCTAGCATGAAGTTGTATGATGGTGATACTGCTGAAGTGGATAAAAGGAGATATAGAGAAATGGTGGGTAAGCTCCTTTATATTACCATAACTCGTCCGGATATTGCATTTGCAATAAGCAGGGTGAGTCAATTTATGGAGCATCCAAGACAAGTTCATATGGATGCTATATACATGATACTGAGGTATCTGAAGTCTTCTCCAGGTTCAAGGTTGCTGTTCAGGAAGGGCACAGATTTATCTATCTCAGCGTGTGCAGATGCCGATTATGCTGGATGCCCTAAGGATCGAAAATCAACCTCAGGATTCACAGTTTTTGTTGGAGGCTCTCTGGTTTCTTGGAAAAGCAAGAAACAAACGGTTGTGGCAAGGTCCAGTGCGGAATCCGAATATAGGGCCATGGCTCAAGCCAGCATGGAAATGATGTGGGTTCGATCCGTACTAGAAGATCTACATGTAGCTGTGCCTCTACCCATGAAGCTTCAGTGTGACAATCAGGCAGCCTTGTTCATTGCCAACAATCCAGCTTTTCATGAAAGAACCAAGCATATTGAAGTTGACTGCCATTACACTAGAGACTTGATCCAGAGAGTTTTGATATCTACTACGCATGTGAGCTCAGGAGATCAGACTGCGGATGTGTTAGAAAATCGGAAGCGGAAGCGTAACATGGAAAAAGATAAAGAACAATAAGAAACAACGGGATTTTACGTGGAACCCTACTCCGTGAGGAGCGGGATGAAACCACGGGAGAAGCCCTCAAAGGGGCGTGTTTGTCTATTGACTTTCTCAATGAGTACAGGAGGTCTGGGGCTCCTTATATAACCTCTCCAGAGCCTCCAAGTCCCACCACTAGGCGGTATGGGACTAAACACATGGATGGGGTAAATGGATCTTCTCCACGATCCATTTATCTTCCTACAACTCAATGGGCGCACAATCAAATACTCCAACACTCCCCCTCAAGTTGGAGCATGCAATGCTCAGCTTGGACAAACAGAAATAAACTCAACTCAACGCTACAGGACACTACGGACAATATCAACCCAACGCGCACATTGCTGCAGTCGAGGACGTTGCTTTTCATGCCGTACAGGTGAGGAGGAGGAACGAGCTGAAATGTGAGTCAACTGAAGACTCGGAATCTGACCGTCGAGTCTGAACTTGTGCCTGAAGTCTCCTCGTCGGAGAACTGGGTCTCTCCCATCTGGCTCAGAGAATGGTGCACTACTCTGGTGTACCTATGATACCACATGAAAACCCTTGCCCTCAAGGGAATGGTCCTCTGCTCTGGAGTCCCTATGGCTCACATGAAAACTCTGACCGAACAACAACAAGAATGATGGGGACCTCGAACTGATGATGGCAACATATGCTCATCTGAAAATGACCGCCAACTCGTGCGTGTCTGAACTGCAGACTCGGAAGACAATCGTCGAGTCTGAACAACTGCGCATCAAACTGGGACTCGGAATCTGAACGTCGAGTCTGGAATTGCGCATGTAGAATCTTCATCTGTAGAGTCTAAACAATTGATTGGCCTGGAATCTGTCATCTGAATCTGGATCATGCAACAGACCTGTAACTTTACATATATACTCCCCCTTTCTCCCATACTTGTCGGAAAACAGAGACATCGACAAAGTTGGGAGAAGACAAGATAAATAGGGGTAAACAAAAGAACATGAAACTTGCGGCTTTTGTCCAATTTTTTTTAATAGCCGTCATCATTCATTTTTTTTAAAGTCGTTTCAACTATTTTTTTGGCTTTTCATATCATTTTTTTCTCGTTTTTTTAACAATTCTTTTTTTTAAATGCGCACGACTCTCTTTTTTTAACGCGCTTTTCTTTTTCTTTTTCTCTCTTCTTTTTTTTGCTATATATTTTTTCTTTCTTTCTTTCTTTTTTTTTCAACACTCGCCCATATTGGGCCTGGATTTTCCACTCTCCCCCAACCAGCCCATCTGGGCCCAACGCTTTCTCCACCTGTTTTTTTAAAAATTACAGCAGAACCTCACCCCTTTAAAAAAAATTAAATGGTGGCCAAAGGAGTGGACCCCTCGTTTCACGCACTTATTAGGGTTTCCAAATGAAAACCTCCCCGTTGAACAAAGCCGCTGCCTGGGTTTGTTCGTCACAATGAGGCGCGCTCGAGGGTTGCGAGTGGAGGCGCCAAAGGGGAGGAGGGGACTGCTGACTGCGCCGCCTGCTGGAGATCGAGGGTGGCCAGGGGCTTGAAGCCCCGATCTCGCGCGAGTGGGGGTTGGGGCGGCGCGAGATGCTGCCGGGAAGAGCCTGGGCGATGCGCGCGGGGTCTGCTACGGAGAGGATTGCCAGGCCAAGGGGCCTGGAGCGGGGTCTGCTACGGAGAGGATTGCCAGGCCAAGGGGCCTGAAGCGGGGTCTCTGCGTGAGGCTGGGAGTTCAGCAGGGATTTGATCGATGGAGATGAAGAGCCCGTCACCACCACCGCGCTCGTTGAGCGCTTTCTCTCTCGCGCTGGGGTTCGCGCCGCCAAAAGATCTGGGCGGGCGCCGCCAACGGATCTGTAAGAGAGCATCTCGTGCTGGGGTTCGTCGGGGCTTTGGATGCTGCCATATGCGGCTTTCTTCTTCGATTGACGCTCCTGTGGGACTTGGAGATGCGCGTCACCTTGCTGTGGAACTTGGAGGGCTCGCGCCAACTGCGATGCCCTAGCAACGAGGTGTCTGCTTGCTGATTGCGATAGGGCATAGGGCAGACGCATGAGATCTTGCATACGGCTGAACAGAATCAGGACAAATCTAGGGTTCTAGAGAACCCTAAAACAACAACAAAAACCTCGAACATGAAATTGAACAGAATAATAGTCTTCACAAACACATCTTCAATATCAACATCGAATCTCGGACAATAAAGAACATGAAAACCTCGAGAATCGAACCCGCTCTGATACCATGTTAGAAAATCGGAAGCGAAAGCGTAACATGGAAAAAGACAAAGAACAATAAGAAACAACGGGATTTTACGTGGAACCCTACTCCGTGAGAAGCGGGATGAAACCAAGGGAGAAGCCCTCAAAGGGGCGTGTTTGTCTATTGATTTTCTCAATGAGTACAGGAGGTCTGGGGCTCCTTATATAGCCTCTCCAGAGCCTCCAAGTCCCACCACTAGGCGGTATGGGACTAAACACATGGATGGGGTAAATGGATCTTCTCCACGATCCATTTACCCTCCTACAACTCAATGGGCGCACAACCAAATACTCCAACAGGATGTATTCACCAAGTCGTTGCTCAGAGGACCTTTTCAGAGATGTTCATCCAAGCTGAGCATGATAAACATCTATGCTCCACCTTGAGGGGGAGTGTAGAGATAGTTATTATTATTATGTTATATACCTCTTCGTTATTTCTTTGTCTTCTATGGACTACTTTGTACTTTACCCTTAAGGTCTCTCCCTTTATAAGAGAGCCTAGGGTTTCTCTGAATAATCAATCTGTATTTTTCTCCCAACAGGATATATCTCTGATATATCGAGTATCAATTGATATCTCGTAAGATATCGCTGACATATCAGGATACGATGGACATCGACCAAAACTTGAAGTTTTGAATGCAACTTCTCCCATATCGACATATATCGTCGATATCCATTTTCTATCTCACTATATTGTGGGGCTATTACTTGCAAGTTCTTGCTTTAGATAAGGCTTCATTAAGGTGATTTCATTAATTTAAATGCATTTGGAGGTGGCTTTCTTAGGAGTTTGGTATATTTCGTGCTCTATTACTTGTTTTTGAGTTTTTCTAATTTTAGGCTATGATTTAATATATTTAATAAGATCTTGGGGAGATGGTTTTTTGAGTTCTTAATGTAATTTTTCATATTTCTTAGTGTTTGCTTGAGGTGGAGACTGGTGTTGCTGATGCCGACTCTGGACAAATTTCCCACCGTGTGATTGGGGGTACACGACCGAATGGCATTCCACTAACCCTGCAAGCTTGTAAAGGTCGGCTAGTCAGCTTGACTAGTCGAGTCGGGGGGGGGGGGGACTCGACTAGGCCTAGTCATCTATTAATCGGTCAATCCGACTAATCGGATTGTCTAGTCAGCCCAGTCGACCGACTTTTATATCGAGTTTTTTTAAAGAAAACTTATAATAATCTGCTTAATGTTATATTTAAAGTCAATTAATTCTTTTATTTATTATGATAGTATAGAAAATCTACAAATTTATGTTAATATATAAGAATATATGTATAAAAATGATTTATATATTTAAAATACTAAAAAATTCAAATCAACTAATGACCGACTAAATCCAATTAGTCGCCCGACTGCCGATTAATCCTTATTCAGTGACCCCGCTGATCGGGTACTGACTACCACTTTTTGCAACATTGGACCCTGCTGATGTCCGTCAGGGCGGGTCAGTTGCGGTTCATTATTCCAAATGACGTTCACCTCCTGAATTTGAGGTAGAGGTATGAACGACTCTGCAAAAGATTGGGGTTCCGTATGATACACGATCATCTACCGCTGTGGTTGCGGTAACGGTAGTACCTGATCAGGTGCCTGCACGTAATATATGTGCTAGATAGATGAAGGTTGCCTTGGACTCAGCGAAGATGATGGTTCCTTCGGCTCGACAGAGGTCGTGACGAATGCACTTGTAGACCAAACAGGAGTTGATGGTGCTCACCAAGAGTTCTAGTTGCTTAGTTATCTGGTCCAATTTGTCCAGATTCTTCGTTCTTTTTTCAATCACATATATTTTTTCGAGGTCCTGTGATCGCTTCTCGATTATGTCCACTTTGGACTGGTGGTTCCCAATAATGCTGAGGTTGGAGCTCTCATCTCTATCCTTGTATTGAGATGTTGCCATGTTGATGGGCTTGTGGTGGATCTGCGACTGCTTTTGATAGGCGCGAGATGAAGACACGTCAGCCTCTTCTTCGACCATTTCTTCGAATATCTACCAGACAACGTCTTCATCGTTGTTGAAATGATATTCGCCACATGCGGCATCAATCAACCTCTGATTCTCTTTATTCAAGCCCCCAAAGAAGTGTTAGACCATGCTGGTCTCCAGGATGTCATGGTGGGAGCACTTCTCATGCAAATCTTTGATCATCTCCCAAGTTTCATGGATGGACTCGTAAGGTCCTTGGGAGAAGTTCGATATGCGCACACACATTTGATTCAGATGACCAGGAGGGTAGAATTTATGGAGGAATGCATATTCAAGCTCCTTCCATGTTGTCACTACCTTTCCCAAATGATTCATCTTGACTATGCTTAACGAGATGTTAGGATAGTGAGTGGTGCCGCAGATGCGGCCAAACTGTTGAAGATGGATATAAGATTCCTCTTTTGTGTTCTCATGGAATGAGGGAAGAAGAGATAAGAGCTATGGCTTCAACTCAAAATTTCTGTGGACCAGTGGAACCTGGATCCACTCTGTCATCTGGCCGACGTCAGGATTGTAAGTTTCTTTTAGGGTAGGCTTGAGAGCCTCTCTTCTTTCCTCCTCTTCCCCTCCACGGAGTCCATCTGCCTGTGCTTCTCCTCTTACTCTTCCTCCTCTGTTCTCTCTGTCTCTCCTTAGCTCCAATATCATTTCCTGAAGGCGGTCTATGTGCCAGCCTGTGATGTGCTTGAATCACCTGTATAGAAGCGACCATATGGGCATTGACTTCATTCTGCTCAACCTGATGTGCCTTCTCCTTTGGTGTGTCCTCCTCTGAATCAAACTCAGAGTGAATTGAATTATGATCGTGTAACATCCGAGTCTGAATAAACTCGAACCCGACCCGATTAGGGTCCGATTGATCCAATAAAATTATCAATCAATATTAAATAACCTAAATCGATCAATTGATAGTCAAAAGTCGTTCGGTCGCAATCGACCAAAAATTGATCGCATGGTAATGCGTGCCACGAAAAAGCCACAATGCAAATTCAAAAACCGCAAAACAAACTAATACCACCCAAAGATCCGATTCGAAGAAATAAGATCAACAGAATCGACCGTTCGTTAATCGGAAATTATTTCATATTTTTAAATCACAAAATTTAGTCACAGACCGAGAACGTATCTTGAGACTTTCAGGTATTCATACTCGATCAAAAGTATTTGAATATTATATTCATTGATCATTATTCAGAGATGATCGAAATAACCAATTGTACACCCGAATCAGAGACTTGAGGTGCGAGTACGACTAACTTTAATATCTTAAATAAAAGAAAAGAAAAATGTAACAAAAAATATAAATAATTTTTTCTGACTATGCACAGTCCAGTCTTGAGTTTTTTTTCTTTTCTTTTTTATTTTTCTTCTCTTTTCTCTCCTTATTCCACTTGGCCTCAATAATATTTCCATTTGGCTACTGTTGGAGTATAAGTTGTATGCGCCCATTGTGTTGTAGTAGGGTAAATGGATCCTGGAGGAGATCCATTTACCCCATCCAGTGTTTAGTCCCACATCGTCCAGTGGTGGGACTTGGAGGCTCTGGAGAGGCTATATAAGGAGCCCCAGACCTCCTGTATCCATTGAGAAAAAGTAATGCATAGCATGCCCCGTTGAGGGCTTCTCCCGTGGTTTCATCCCGCTCCTCACGGAGTAGGGTTCCACGTAAAATCCCGCTGTTCTTTTCTATTCTTTATTTTGTTCCATGTTATCGCTTCCGCTTCCGATTTTCTAACATGGTATCAGAGCGGGTTCATTTCTTGAGGATTTCATGTTCATTATTATGTTCGAGATTCGATTGTTTCTTCGGATTTGTTATAAGTTCTCAGGTTTCTATGTTGAAACCCTAAATCTGGGCAAGATCTTCTCTGCGTTGCGATTATCCAACAGATCCGTGTGCTACTCCTGTAGGGTTCCACGGTCCAGGCACTCTCGTGGTGCCCTCCTTCCATCCTGCGTAGACGAAGCGCCCTAATCTCCCAGGCGTGAGACGGCGATTCCCATCCCAGGCGCGCCTCTTTTCTCCCATCGCTGAAGAACAGCAACAGGCGGCGCCCTAGCCGCGAAAGGCGGCAGTACTACGCGCGAGCCCCTGCGCATAGCCCTCCTACGCACAAAGCACCCAGGCGGCGTGAACAGGTCTCGCGACCCTGCTCCCATCTCCCTAAGCGATGCCCTCTGTTCCAGGGGCGGCGCAACCCTATGCGGCTTCCTTATCCGTTGTCAGATCCCTTCGGCGCCGCACAATCCCAGTCGAGATGCGCCACCATCTCCTCCGATGCCGCCCAGTTCTTATTTCCCGGTCGCAGCTCCCAGATCGTCGCGTCAAGGTGGCACTCCAGTGCCCCCCCCCGACGGTGCTCCAGTCCCGCACCTTCTCGCGAAGCCTCGCGCAGACCCCGATCCTCAGGCGCTTCCACTGCGGCGATCTCGATACCCCAGGCGACGCTCTCTCTCTTCAACCCCAAAAAGGGGGTGGCGGGTTCAGGGGGAACCCTAGCGGCGGCACTCCTACGCGCAATGGCTCTCCCAGAGGAGGGGTTCCCAACGTGGGAACCCTAAATTAAAAAAAAACGGAAGCTGTTATGTTAAAAAAAATTGAGAGAGGGCGGAGTGGTGTTCAGAAAAAAAAGGATGGAAGTCATGTTTTTTGCAAAAAAAGGGAGAGAAAAAGTGTGCTGTGAGTTATAAAAAAAAGGGAGGGGGGAGAAGCTGTATTTTGTAAGCCCAATGGGTTGTATGTTCAGAAAAAAAAGGAGGGGGCGCAAGTTACGAACAAAATAATAAAAAAAAGAAAAAAAGAAAGAGAGAAAGAGGCGCGTACAAAGTAAAAAGCCGTACGCTAAAGTTCCAAAAAAAATACAGCTTCTCCCCCCTCCCTTTTTTTGCAAAAAAAATGTTTGTACGGCTATAAAAAAATGGAATAGCAGGAAAAAAAAGAAAAAAAGAAGAAAATCTGCAAGAAAAGCCGAAGAAAAATATGTGGTCGGCTTATTTTTTTCTCTTAATTTTCTGTATTATTATGTATTCTCCCAACTTTGTCGATTTCTCTGTTTTCCGACAAGTATGGGAGAAAGGGGAAGTATATGTGTAGAGTCACAGGTCTTCTCCATATTGCAGATTCCTCAGACCAACCAGATATTGTTCAGACTCTACAGTGGATATTCAGACTCGACAAATGATGTTCCGAGTCAGTTTTTAGACACGCACAAGTTTGCGGTCATTTTCAGATGAGCATATGTTGCCATCTTTTGTTTCGTGGTCCCCATTATCCTTGTTGTTCGGCCAGAGTTTTCATGTGAGCCATAGGGACTCCAGAGCAGAGGACCATTCCCTTGAGGACAAGGGTTTTCATGTGGTATCATAGGTACACCAAAGCAGTGCACCATTCTCTGAGCCAGAGGGCGAGACCCAGTTCTCCGACGAGGAGACTTCAGGCGCAAGTTCAGACTCGATGGTCAGGTTCCGAGTCTTCAGTTGACTCACACTCCAGCCCGTTCGTCCTCCTCACCTGCACGGCATGAGAAGCAACATCCTCGACATAGCAATGTGTGCGTTGGGTTGATATTGTCCGTAGTGTCCTGTAGCGTTGAGTTGAGTTTCTTTCTGTTTGTCCAAGCTGAGCATTGCATGCTCCAGCTTGAGGGGGAGTGTTGGAGTATAAGTTGTATGCGCCCATTGTGTTGTAGCAGGGTAAATGTAACCTGGAGGAGATCCATTTACCCCATCCAGTGTTTAGTCCCACATCGTCCAGTGGTGGGACTTGGAGGCTCTGGAGAGGCTATATAAGGAGCCCCAGACCTCCTGTATCCATTGAGAAAAAGTAATGCATAGCATGCCCCATTGAGGGCTTCTCCTGTGGTTTCATCCCGCTCCTCACGGAGTAGGGTTCCACGTAAAATCCCGATGTTCTTTTCTATTCTTTATTTTGTTCCTTGTTATCGCTTCCGCTTCCGATTTTCTAACAGCTACATCCTAAGCCCCCACTTTCTCTATTTAATATCACCAAGACCCTTTTCTTCCAAATTCCAACGTGAGAACCTTTTCTTCCTCTCCATATTTCGGCAGAAGGAGACCTATCTTCAAATCTCTGCAATTTTTCAGCTGGAAAATCCTCTATACAAGACTGCTGCAACCTCTTTCAATTGCTACCTGCCACTGCTATTGTAGCAATAATCGATAACTACAGCTGAGGACTGCAACTGCTCTCAAGCACAACTGCTCCTACCTCCAATTCTGCAAGCTCCTGCTGCTCCAAGAACAGTCAAAGAGCTTGAGCCCTCTCCATGCAGCTTAACAACCCAAGAGGTGCTGCTGCTGCTCCTAAATTTAAGGCACTGCATGCAGGCTTGGATCTCCAAATTTGGAGATCCAAAGGTACAAAATTATCCATCTTTTGCTACCAATCAATGTAAAATCATAAATCCCCTCTTGCCGCCCTTTATGGATTTTTTGTTTGCTTCCTTTAAAAAAATGAAAAATAGATTTATAGTGTGTTGCTCATCTCAAAATTACAAGGGAGTGGAAGTTCTGAATCTCTGATTTGTTACTTGGAAAGAAGAATTCTTAAAATCTTTATGGCATTGGACAGATTTTTACATTTTGTATTAATTGATCATTGATGTCCAATTATCAAACATAAGGTGTTGGATGAGACATGCACGTGGTTAAAATTTTTACAGATTCATTTGTTATAATGAGTGCCCTTGAATAATGGTGCAGACTGAAGAATACAGCATTGCGAAAGTGGTGGAAGAATTAGGAAAGAAGTAAGGGAGGTGGAGAAAAGAGAAGGCTGGAATATGAGATAAGAGGAAAGTATCAAGGAAAAGAGATGACGAGAATGTGAGAAAAGTGTCAAGGGAGATTGGGAGAGGAAGAGATCAGGAGGGGATTAAGGGGAATGATGGATAAAAGATGAGTGAGCAAGGGAGGGAAAGGACATCTTTGATGCAAAAGACGATGGGGAGAGATTACCTTACAAATGAAGGAATGAGTGAGAGAATGATAAAGATATAATTTCTTTCTTTCAAAGTGACTTCTTTCTTTCTCATATTATTCCAATAATCAAATATCCATTTTATAGGCATGCTATAATATGGTTGAAAATACAATAATATTTTGGAATATACTAAACTTATTGAGAAGAGAAGGGAATATAATAGAATAGTAATCAATTTTTGAAAATTTGTCCTTTTACAACATGGAAAGGAGTCTGTACAAACCACTCGTAGAAGAGTTAATTGTTGGACTAAAGGTTTAGATGTTATTAGTAACAGGGGGATTTACTTGATAGTCACAAGCATCCGTAAGTCTCTCTTATATAAGTATAAGCTTAATTGGAAAGTTAATTAGAGGACTAAAGTGAAATAACTATCAACAAAGAAGGTTAAGATCATTATGAATAGTAATCAACTAATCCTTGAGTGTAACCTACTATTTATATATAAAGATAAGTTGTGACAAAATATCAAGATTGATAAAGTCAATCATAGAAGAGATTGAGAAAGGATCGAGTGGATAAATAAGTGAAATTGATGGTGAGTCAATGGGATCTATTAAAAAGTGCCAGTCATGATGACCCTTACACCTGACGGTGCGAGGATGCGGTGACCCTCAACTGGGTAGGAGATAGGAAGCCCAGTTAGGGAAGCAACCGCTAAGTGCACGGGTCTAGGATCTCAGTCCTTTCTACGATTTTTACGCAAGCTCACAGTGTTTTTACGCCTCGTTGGGATCCTGACTTTTGACCAGTTCCGTTGACCCTTTGTTTTAGGGTACCTAGGCTGGGGTTCCATCGGTTTTACTTTTTCTCACGGGCTCGTTTGCCCGTAATATCCCAATAAGAGAAAAACACAATGAGAAATGTCAGTGAACATCAATTTTTATGATTAATAATATTGGTTCTCGTGCAGAACCATGACGTTTAGACCAGACCAGGAGATGGCGATTCATTTGGAGCGCATCATGACTACACTCACTAACCTCTAGCAGTAGTAGGCTGCCATGCGAGGTCAACAGGACTAGATTTTGGCCCAACAGACCAAGATTGCTGACAGGCAGACATACATGGAGATGAGGTTCAAGGAGCTGTCAGATTTCATATAACAACCATCTCAGGATAGAATACGACAGGAACAACCACAGTCGTTGAGGTATAACGTCACTTAGATGATCCACAAGAGGAGATGCCAGCATATGGAGTCGAGGATGGAGATTATGACTGGGAACAAGATCCGGTATACTTTACAGATGAAGACGCACTCGAGTACTCTGCCATTCACAGGCATCAGTTGGTATTCACATCATATCAGCAGGCCAATGTGCCCATGTTCGAGGACACCGGGACATCAGACCAGGCTGAGTAGTGGTTGAAGAGGGTCATGAAGGTACTTCGGATAATACGCGTACCACGAGACTCGCAGCTATTTTCATGGAGTATTCATTGACAGATTTCGCAGAGAGATGGTGGGAGGCGGTAGTTTCTGAGTTGGGACGCGAGCCTAAATGGGATAACTTTGAGACGAGATTCATAATCCACTTCTTTTCTTGGAAGTGGAAGGAGTCCCAGCGCTGAATGTTCGCAGGGCTTCGACATGGACGGATGACAACTAGAGAGTACTTTGTCCGCTACACCGAGCTGCTGTCTCGCCACACTTCATCAATTGATGCGTTTCCAGATGAGAATATGGAGAAGTTCATTAGGGGGATGCGGGAAGAAGTGTGTAGGAGAAGCTAGCCGCATTGTGTATCACTTCCATCTCCAAGGCTACTAACGCAACAAAGAAGTTTGAAGATATCCGAGAGATGCTTTGGGAGCTCGTCTGTAGCGACACCTACACCACAACGATCATTTGGGATGATTCGACAACAGTTTCAATAACATAGGTCACCTAGACGGTTTCGACCTACAGGTTTGACATTTTTAGGCGGTGCTCGCTCATCTCCAGCGACTACCTTAGGAGGAGCGCTTGCCGGACGCGACACGAGTTCAAAATGACCATCTGGGTAGCAGACAACAGACAAACCTCCAGCAGAACCGACTCAGAGCACAGGCACGACTACCACGCCTACCTCGTCTTTGAGATTCTATTTATGCAATGAGTGGAGACATTACCGATTTTAATGCCCACAGGCTTTTGGTGAGCCTCGACCGCAACCACAACCACAGTCACAGGCACAATGTACAGGGAATTTTCGTGGCAGGAACTCCAACTTTAGGAGGCTGTCGAGACAGACATAGAGTGTGGTAAGTTCTAGTACCACACCAGCTAGACAGGGACAATTGCTACTGTGGTGAAAGCTATGGTCTCAATGCGTCGACCTTTCCATGTTTTATTTGATTATGGAGCGACACATTTATTCATTGCATCGAGATTACTAGCTTCATTAGGTAGAGTTGCAGAGGCTATATATCCTCTTTACCACATCCGTGGGCTAGGTGGCCAGTTCTTCGTCATTTGACTAATAGTCAGAGACTTACCAATACTGATTAGCGGTCACAAGATGATCGCAGACTGTTTGTTACTTTAGGTTGATGAGTTTGACTTGATTTTAGGCATAGACTGGCTATCAGCCCATCATGCTCTTGCTGATTGCTTTAGGAAGACAGTTGTCTTCAGGATTCCGGGTTTCATCGAGTTAACTTTTGAGGGTACATTATATGACTCCAAAATTGAGTACATTTCAGTGTTGCAAGCTCATAGATTAGTTGACCAGGGATGCGATTTATATCTAGCATTTGTCCGAGAGACATCAGATCATGAGCCGATGACACAGGATATCGAAGTAGTATCAGACTACCCAGATGTATTTCCTGATGAATTACTAGGGCTACTTCCTGAGAGAGAGAGATCGAGTTCGAGATCATATTGCTACCTTATACACAACCGATCTCGATGGCTCCATATCGTATGGCATCAGCTGAGTTGAGAGAGCTGAAGGTACAGTTGCAGGAGTTACTTGACTTGGGATTCGTGAGACCGAGCATTTCACCTTGGGGTGCTCCAGTTCTATTTGTCAGGAAGAAGGATGGATCGATCAGATTGTGCATTGATTACAAGCAGCTGAACAAGAAAAAAATGAAGAACCGTTATCCTTTGTCGCACATCGATGATTTGTTTGACCAGCTCCAGGGATCTTCGATGTTTTCAAGATCGATCTTCGTTTTGGCTACCATCAACTGAGGATTCGAGAGTCTGATAATCTGAAGACAGCTTTCAGGACTCGTTACAGGCACTAAGCATTTGTGGTGATGCCGTTTGGACTCACTAATGCCCTCGTAACGTTCATGGATATGATGAATATGATCTTCCGTCCATTTGTGGTAGTGTTCATTGATTATATGCTGATATATTCGCGAAATGAATGAGATCATGCGAATGATATGAGGATTGTCCTAGACACGTTGCGAAAGCACAAACTGTATGCCAAACTGAGCAAGTGTGAGTTCTGGTTATCCCAGGTTTCATTTCTGGGGCATGTCATTTTCGGAGCAGGTATCGCAGTAGATATTGCGAAGATTGAGGTAGTCATGTCTTGGGAACAGCCTAAGATAGTCACTCATATTCGAAGCTTCCTTGGATTAGCGGGCTATTACAGACGCTTTGTTAGCGGGTTTTCACGCATTGTTCTTCCTCTTACACAATTGACACAGAAGGGAGTTCCTTTCATTTGGGATTATTCATGTGAGCAGGCCTTTGAGACTCTGAAAGTGAAGTTGACGACGACGCATATTCTTATACTACCTTCAGGTACCCAGGACTATGCAGTCTACACAGATGCCTCGGGAGAAAGTTTAGGAACAATGTTGATGCAACGAGGTCACGTGATTGCTTATGCATCACGTCAGTTGAGGCCGCATGAGCAGAACTACCCCACACATGACTTGGAGTTGACGACAGTTGTCTTCGCCTTGAAGATCTAGCGCTACTATCTTTATGGGTTGAATTTCGAAATTTTACAGATCACAAGAGCTTGAAGTATATCTTTGATCAGAAGGAGTTGAACATGAGACAACGCATGTGATTTGAGCTGCTAAAGGATTACGATTGCACGATCTCTTACCATCCTGGTAAGGGAAACGTGGTGACAGATGCGTTTTTCAGGAGAGCTCATGTAGAGGGTACGTCGAACTGGCTATACACGTGGGATATGCTCGCAGCTTTGACTGATTGGCATCCTCAGGAGAGTGTATCCATATCTACTGTCGTGCCTCCACGATTCAACAGTTTGTGGGACTGCATAGTAGAAGGTCAGAAGACAGATCCTTGGAATCGAGACAGATACATGTGAGTCATCAAGGATGAGATTGGTTATTTTGTTGTGACAGAGTATATTTTGTGGAAGGAAGTTCGGGTCGTTGTACCCAATGATGAGCATTTACACAGATATATTCTTGATGAGGCACACAATTTACGGTTGTCTATCCATCCTGGTAGCAAAAAGATGTATCATGATCTACGTCGACATTTCTGATGGGACGAAATGAAGCACAATGTGGCATATCATGTCAGTAGATGCATGACATGTCATATGGTCAAGGTCGGAGCACAAGAGACCACCAGGATTACTGCAGTCTCTCCTCATTCCCGAGTGGAAATGGGAGAGTATCTCTATGGATTTTATCACAGGTTTGCCGAAGACACCAGGTGGCCATGATTCTATTTGGGTCGTTGACAGGTTGACCGAGTCAGCCCATTTCATACCTGTCAACATGACCTATACTTCATCTTGATTGGCCGGGCTATATGTGCAGAACATTATCAGACTACATGGTTTACCACAGATCAGACTGCGAATATGCATGAGGAAATGAATTCCAATCAATCTTGAATGGTACATCAGATGTGGAGAGATGCTCGGAATTAAGGTCAATTCCGAGGTTTATTGAATCAAGCAATGTGTATAGAGACATGTCCATCTCCATCCACAAAGTGGGATTGTCGGGACAAGAGTGATCCTAGTTTATTTGGGATGAAAAAAACATGGAGTCTTGAGAGTGGCTCGCAAGATCCGAGCCGGTTTCTCTGGAATCATCTCGAATTATTGGAGATGTCAGAGTAATGGAATTGATGTGGTCGTCTACGGAGTCCAAACTAAGCCATCCAAGACCCGACATCTTGAGAGACAAACTGTAAAAAGAAAAGGCATAAATCCGTGGGACCGGGATCTTTGACCTTAATTTAAATCCAAACAAACACCAAAGCAAGTGGATTCACCAACACAACACAAGTGAAGTCGTCAGAGTTCAACCATTATCTTTGTACTTTTTATTGGTTTCTTTGAGGCAATCTTATAATTAGTCCTTATCGGCTAACTTATAGGATAATGAGTACTATCAGAGAAGTGTCATGTACTTCCCACTTCCTTTGTAACATGCAGACTGTACTTTTTTAGAAAATCCTTGCTATTGGGTTGGATCCACTACTCAACCAAAGAATAGAGGAGGAAGCTGATAGGCGAAACCGTTATTTCCCCCTTATGGGGTACTTGATCGTGGTACGATGAGACATGGACCCGTCATCGCAGTTTCCCTATACTCAATATTTTAGACTAAGCCTGCAAACAGACTCAGCCCTGCTCGCCCACACACCGATAGAAGTGCCAATACTTCATGAATCCATTCAACAACAAGGCATTACTCAAGCTAGGATTTTGGCTATATTTCCTAGGTTCATGCCTCATTCTGTCTAGAATGTACCTGAAAAACAATGTGGGCTTTATGAATCCAATACAAAGACTTTAATTAGGGTCAAAGTTTATTTAGCATTTCCCTTATTTTATTTTTTTGGTTTTCTCTTTTTTTGAGTATTTTTCAATAACGAGCGCCTAACATTTTTTTTATTTTCTTTAAACCTAAGTAAGCAAAGACAGAGGGAGAAAGCGGAAATGCAGTGCAAGTCAACACAACAATGGATTGCTCGCCATTGTATTTTATTGATGAATGCCCAATAAGGATTACTTACAGTGCTTCCCAACTCTCTCCATGCGGGATGCTAGACAGAAATTTAAAATTATACTACATGATATGCAAGCCGCTTGAAATCGTCCGAAGTAGGAATTGCTATTAGCGTAAAGAACCAGATTAGTTTGTCTAAGTCCAAGTGTATCAGACTATAGGAACATGCAAATAATTAAGCTTGGGACCTAGTTACCGAGTCAAGCAATCCTAAGACTATGGGCTCAATCCGTGAAGACGTAAACAGGAAAAAGTCGGACAACACAAATCATGGGAAATGAATAGAAAATAAAGGGAAAAATAGGGAGGAATAAAGATAGATGGTGAGGAAAACACGAAAAATCGTGCGGGCCCCCAAGTGAACAAACACTTGATAAAATAGGCCCGAGAGTGTCCAAGTGTTCAGCTATTACAATAAATTATAAATGTCACTCTCTCACAAATAAAATAAAAATTTACGCTAAGATATAAACTATAAAGCTTCTGCTCCTCTCGGTCTCCTGTCAACTCTGGTGCTCTCTCCTATCAGCACATGAAGAAGGAACCGATCTCCACATCACTCGGGTGCTCTAGTTCTCCTAAGAAAGCCGCCTTGCTCCGCAGGCCCTCGCAACAAGTCAACAAAAGAGGATGATTATAAGAGATACACAATTATTGAAATAAAAAAAAATAAAGATAAAAATAATATAACTAATATGTACACACTATCCTACGCGTTGCTCCCCGACAACGACGCCATTTGATGCGAGTCATGAGGGACGGGGCACCTGCCATCCGATCTTGGAGGGCTTGCGGTGTCCGATAATTCGGATCCGACAATCGTTGTATACACTCATCTCATGGCACTCAATACCCAACCAGGTGAATCGATCAGCAATTAACCTACGAATATTATATGCAAAGAATAAACTATGAGCAGAAATTTATAATACCCTACAAAATGTGTATAGTGCACAAGTGTAGGGGTTGAACCACTGAGAGTAAAGGGTAGATAGTTAAAATTATAAGTAATTATTTCTAATTAATAGTAATAATAATAATTTTTATATTTTATAGCCTTTTTCTTTTTTATGTGAGTTTTTTTAATTTTATTTTTTTCTAGAGATTTAAATTATTTTATGATTTTTAATATCTTTAATATTTTTAGTATTTTATTTTTTTTAATTTTGCAAAAATTTAATTTCTTTTTTATTTAAAAATGTAATATATATTTTTATATAATAATATAGATACTATATATTACTAAAGTAATATATAGAGTATATAGTATATCTAGGGTTTTATATTTTAAATATACATAAATATAGTCAAAATATAGAAATTTTTTATATATATATTTTGTATATTTTTCTCTATTTTTGGTAATTTTTATAGATTTTTTGCTAATTTTTATGTATTTTGGACGTATTAAATATAACAAAACAATGGACAGAATGATTAACTGAGATTGTTTTAGGTTTAATAATTATAAAGATGTCCAAAATTAATATAAACCATTTTAATATATAGTATATATTGTGGGTAAAATGGGGCTGCCCCCTGGGAGTAGCCAACTTGGCTACTCCCACCCCTATTTTCCCCTCATTTTTCTATTTCTTTGGAAAATAAAAATATGTAAATCCCTCTAACATTCTATTAAAATTTCGTCAGAAACAGAGACTCCTACGGCCTCCATCCAAACAGTGTCGATTTAAAAATCCTGCTATCGTTAAAAAAATGACGTCTGGATGGAGGGCCTAGGAGTCTCTATTTCTGACGAAATTTTAATAGAATGTTAGAGGGATATAGTGATGAATATACAAATTTTTATTTTCCAAAGAAATAAAAAAATGAGGGAAAAATAGGGTTGGGAGTACCCAAGTTGGCTACTCCTAGGGGGCAGCCCCATTTTACCCATATATTATATAGAAAATTCACAAACAGGAAAAATATATTTTTGGATTTTTCTTTATTTTTTTCTAATTTTTATAATAATTTTAGTATTTTGTAATTTCTAGGTTTTATATTTTGTATTTTTAGTGATTTTTAGATATGTGTTAGATAATATAATAATATAGCTAATATATTTTGTACTTTTTGGAGAAGTTCGTTTTATAATTCTTTTGGATTTTAAAAATTAGACAGAGCAAAAATGCATGTTTAATTTTAAAAATAGGAAAACTAATTAAAATATTATGTGAAAAATATATGTCATCAAGCAATATGTTAGGCACTTAACTAATTTTCCTACAATTTTTAGAGCAATAAAATATTTATAAAGACAAATATTCACAAAAATAATATGCTAAACTGGCAGGGACTTATTTGCAATTTAAATAAACAACAACAACAAACAACAACAACAAAGCCTTTTCCCACAATTAAGTAGGGTCGGCTACATGGATTCTTCGCCTCCATTCAGATCTATCTTGGGTCAATCCCGGACTTATATCCAAAAAGCTAAGATCCCTTCGTATAGTCTCTTTCCAACACTTCTTGGGCCGTCCTCGCCCTCTCTTAGCCGGCTCAACATCCCAACACTCGCATCTCCTAACCGATGCATCAGTTGACCTTCTTTGCAAATGACCAAACCATCTTAAGCGGTTTTCTTGCATCTTATCCTCGATCGGAGCTACACCAACTTTCTTTCTAATTGCATCATTCCGAATCCGATCTTTACGTGTATGTCCACACATCCATCTTAGCATTTTCATTTCTGCTACAGCCATTCTCTGCACATGTCTATGGTTCACAGGCCAACATTCAGAACCATAAAGCATAGCAGGTCTCACGGCTGCTTTGCAATTTAAATAAACTTTAAAAATATTTCAGAACAGGTCCACAAAGCTCAAAGGCACATTTGCGATATTTACAGTACTTCACGTGCCCCCACACGTGAGGCGGAAGGACTAGATCGTAAATATATAAAAGTTCTAGGTCCTTGCAATTAATCCACAAAATATTACTTGTTAAATATTTAGAGGACTTTATTATAAAAACAAAAGGCGGAGGGGTATGGTTGTATTTTACCTACAAAGGCACGTAATCTAGGGGTTGAGATGATGCCACGTACATGCCACTTAAGTGTAATCAACGCCTGGTAGCTCGCAACGCTTCGGCTTGATTAGACATCCCAGATTAGATCTGGGTCGTATTCTTGATCTAACGACTAGGAGCTCGTCTGGAAGAAAGGGGAAGGTCTTCCCTGGCAAGCTTCGATCCGATGATTCTCCTTGCTTTGGCCTAGTCCTGGGCTGTTGACCAACCCTATTGCTTCCTAGAACCTCCCCGCACCTGCAGGACTCCTTCAATCGATCATGGCCTCGTCGGAGGAGGCATGGACAACTCTTTTTTCTCAAGGATCTGGAGCTCCTGTTTCTCAGTCCGTCGATGCTCCAGGTGGCTCTATCGAGCATGGTTCGTGCACAAAAAGTTCGGCGGGCTTGAGGGTACGTCCTCGACATAGAATTGAAGCTAGAAGCACAAGGAGGCGGTGAAGCGACGAGTCTTCGGTGAAGGTGGCGGAGCAAGACTCGATTCGCTGATTCAGAACCAATCAGGTTGATCAAGATGGGGGAACATGACGAAGAAACAATGGGGAGTGAGGTGAAGTGCTTGGATGGGTCTGAGCAGTTCGATTCACGTGGAGAAATTCGTCGGAGACCAGCTCTGACGAACTTCGAATTAATTAAACTACCTTAATTATCTGGAAAATAAGCTAAATTAATGTTATCACTAAACTAAGAAACAAAAATGCAATGAAAATAACTAACCTACCAGCTCGTACATAATGGAAATCAAGGAGCAGATGAACCTTACCGGAGGTAAGCTCCAAGCGGCGGTGGACCTCCTCCGACCACTTCTCCTCATCGACGCCTCTACGAGCTTTCAGCTGTCACCGAGATGCTCAACCAACAAGAGGTTTGGGATTACGAAGGGCTAAGAGGGATAAAAAAGCAAAAAGATGATGAAGGGATTTATTTATAGACATGGGATTCGACCATCTTTGGACGGAGATGACGTGAAGATCAGAAGAGGTTGGTGAATCTTAAGGGGCTAGCAAGATGGAGGGACATGATGGTTACGAAATGGGGGTGCTCAAGGGAGGAGGGAGGAATGGAGGAAGAGTGGAAATTTGGAGAAGGGGGCTCCCTCGTGACTTCTGACAAGTCAGAGGGGGAAGGCAGGATAGTTGACCCGAGGTCTCGTTGGGCTCTGATTGGTTTACGTGGACCAATCAGGAAAAAGAATGTGCAAAAACCTTTATTAATTCAATAGTAGATAGTAGATGAATTTATTACTTAAAACTCAAAACATAAAAAATGTTTCTAATTTTATAAACTATTTTGTGGATATTTTTATTTATTTATTTATACAACCTTATTTATTAAGTGTTAAATTTTAGAAGTATACGCATATGTTTATTTACCTATATTTTACCTATTTTATTTTTATTTTATATTTTAAATTTTATTATATTAGGTACATATTTTATATATTTATAATATAATTAAATACATATTTACATTATTTTATTTTATTTTTATGATTTTATTTACATACTTAAATATATATAGGTATATACATGATAGGTATAGTATACCTATATATTTTATTCTATTATTTATTTTAATATATTTTAAGGGTTTTATTTTATGTTTATATTTTTAGTATGTTTTAAAAATATATACAAATATTAAAAAATATAAAGAATGAATTAAATGAATAAAATATAGATGTATATAGTATAATGAGACCCCAGAAAGCCGACTTTTCCATCTTAACTCCATTTTTAATGGAACTACCTTCGTTAGATAAATAATTTAATTTTAGAGATTTTTACCCAACGGACCTTAGAAACTTGTTATATTTCCTCTATGACCTTTTGCACAACATAATTGCCCCATCAACCTTACCCCAAGAAGCCCAACAAGCTTCAAACAGATTAACCGCAGGGTTCATGGGGTAAGATTAGCAAGTTTACGGGCCCGAGGGGGGGAATTATGTTGTTTCAAAGGTCGAGAAGGTAATTTACAAAGTTTATAGGGTTTGTGGGGTAAAAATCCTTTAGTTTTAAATACAATGGAGGTGAGTTTGATGAATTTTGAATTCATATGGAGAAGATATTGATATGCGAAGTTCACTTTACAGTTTTTTCATCTGTGTGTCCCGGTTGCATAGTGCATTATTTTTATTGGAAATTATTTTTATATTTTTCTACTTATTTTTATGTACAAGTTTCATGTAGAACATTTTATTATTTGAGGTGTATAAATTGAAGTGTAAAATAGAGGGAAAATGGTTATTTTTTGGGTAAAAATTAGTATTTCTATATACAATATAGACCCTTATCTCCCCATACTTTATTCCTTGTCGATCAAGTCCATATTGACCTGGTCTCGGGATATAGGGTCATTCAGTATCTTTGATACTTCATTTATTTTTCTTTTCTTCTCTTTATTCTTTTATTTTGGATTTAAATACATATTTATATAGTATTAACAGATGAATAAAGGCAGTTAATTTGTGCAAGTTAGATGTATTTACATGTGTTTTGATAACATTTTAAATGCAAAATGAAAGAATAAAGGTAGATGAATGGCTATTCATCACCCACCGACATGGCGATGTGGGACATTTTGACTTACAGCTATACCCAAGCGAAGAATGAGGCAAAAATTCTTCAGCTTCAGTTTGATATTTACAGTGCCAAGTAGAATGACCATCCTTTGCATATGTTCTATTCCTCGCTCCGTGGCATGTTCAAGAAGCTTCACAGCTTCATGCCTATTATGACATCCACAGAGCACAGATGGCATACAGGAACTCCACGATGGTTGGAGTTTTCTTATCCGCGCTCGACCCAAGGTATGATGTTGTACGTACACAACTCCTCACTGGAGTGACCATACCTCCCATGGAGGAGGCCTATAGCCGTCTCAGTAGGCTCTTTATTCCTCATACTGCGACTCCACAACTCTCTTCAACCATGGCCTCTTCTTGCAGTAGAGGAGTGTCCACCCAGTTCAGAGGACGCACCCCCCGTGGCAGAGGCAGTGGATGTCAGTGTGGTCCTTGCACCTACTGTCGTCGACCAAGACACTCAGAGGATACATGCTACTAGAAGCATGAGTATCCTGCTTCTGCTCGTCTTGCAGAACATATCGAGCCTTAAGAGACTCATGCTTCCCAGGCCGATCCATGCATGGATGACATTGTCTCTCGTATATAAGAGATTATATCTCCAATTGCAGACACCACCACTACAGGATCTACAGATACTACTTCTGCAGCCAGTGCCTCTTCGAGCTCCTCAGGTATCGCTTACGCTTTTTTCTAATAGGAGCTTTGCAAATATGACGGAGTGGATCATTAATTCTAGTGCATCCCACCATCTGTGTGGAGACAGAGCCCATCTGAGGTCCTACATGACTATACTGCCTAGTAAATGGGTTGTTATTGCTAATGGGATCCACTTACCCATCACAGGAAAAGGGGAGGTGCATTTAACGCCATCCATGCTCCTTCAGAATGTTTTATATGCCCCTTATTTTCATATGAACTTACTTTCCATTAGTCAGATTATTAAAGATATGCATTGTCTTGCCATTTTGACCCTTCATCTCTTGTGTTTCAGGACATATTCACAGGCAGGGTGATTAGATGTGACCGTGAGCAACGGGGGTTCTATAGATTGGTCCATCCTCTTCATGCTAGTGTCTCCACTATTCCTACTGGATCAGTCTCACCGTATCTGTGGCATCTTTGATTTGGCTACCTTCCTCTGTAGAAGCTATGTCATGTCCTCCTACATATTTCCACGCAATCTTACTTCCAGTGAGAGGCAAGCCAGGTTGGGAAGCACCACCATTCCTGCTTTCCATCTCATCAAAGTCGGAACAATTCTCACTTGTTTGAGCTCTTCCATTTAGATATTTGGGGTTCGAGCCATATCCCTGATCACCAGGGACACCATTTTTATCTGGTTGATGTTAATGATTTTTCTGGACTTTCTTGGGTTTTCTTATTGAAGAATAAGTCTGAGGCTGGGTATGTTATCCAATCTTTCATTAATGAGATAAATAATATTTTTTTTGCAAATGTCAAATATCTGCATTCTAATAATGCCTTAGAGTTCTACACCTTACAACTTTCTGAGTTTCTTAGATCTCTTGGCATTGTTCACCAGACCTCATGTGCTTATACATCCCAGCAGAACGGTATTGCCGAGCGCAAACACCGTCACTTACTTGATGCGACCAGAACCGGATTTAGAGTCGTGCTCCTTACTCTTACTGGGGTGAGTTGGTCCTTACTACATGCTACATAATGAACCGCATGCCCTCTTCTGTGTTGGGAGAGAAGATCCCTTTCTCGATTGCATTTCTCGAGAAGGATTTGTTCTTCCTTACACCTCGTGTGTTTGGTTCGGTTGCTTTTGTTCATGATTTCGCACCAGGTCATGACAAGCTCTCCCCTAGAGCTGTCAAGTGCATTTTTGTTGGCTACTCTTGTACCCAAAAGGAGTACCGTTGCTTTGATCCGCTTCGGCGGAAATATTTTGTCAATGTTGGCATTACTTTATTTGAGTTCGTTGCTGAGGGGGAGTGTTAGAAAGTTTGCAGGCTACACAAGGCTCTTCATGACCTTAAGCAGAGTCCAAAAGCATGGTTCCAGAAGCTCTCAGACTTGATAGAGCAACATGGGTTTGTGTGATCGACTATTAATCACTCGTTTGTACACAAGACTCAGAGAGGTACAATCGTTATTCTTGTCTATGTTGATGATATTACTGTTACAGGAGATTGACGAATAGGGTATTTAGATTGCCAAGGATTTCCTGTTTAAGGACCTTGGTAGTTTACGCTACTTCCTTGGATGGAGTTCGCCGGAAATCAGCAAGGTCTTATGATGACCCATAGGAAGTACATTACAAATCCCCTTTTTGAGATAGGCATAGCAGATTGCAGACCTGCCACTAATCCTATAGACCTGAGCATGAAGCTCTACTCAAGAGGTCGGCAAAAGGAGATACAGAGAGCTAGTCGGCAAGCTCATGTATGTGACTATTATCGGTCTAGATATATCCTTTGTCGTGAGCAAAGTGAGTCAGTTTATAGAGCAACCCAGAAAAGCACATATGGATGCAGTCCACATGATTCTGAGATATCTGAAGGCATCGCCTGACACGGGATTTCTTTCAGCAGAGGTACATCCCTTTCAGTCATAGATTATGCTAGGTATCCAAAGGATAGGAAGTCTACTTCGGGCTTTACAGTATTCATAGGGAATTCCATTGTGTCATGGAAGAGCAAGAAGTGGTTGCCAGATCTAGTGTTGAGTCAGAATACATGGTCACAACGCATGCTAGCACATTGATGATGTGGGTCAGATCTATTCTTACTGACCTGACTATCGAGGTGCCTCTTCCCATGCACCTCCAATGCGACAACCAGATTGCCTTCCATGAGAGGACCAAGCACATAGAGGTGAACTGTCACCACACTCGTGACATGATATAAAAGGGTCTTATCGCTGCTACTCATATCAGCTCTGAAGACCAGACAACAAGTGTACTTACAAAGGCCCTAGCTAGAGGGCCTTACTAGAGATGATGTTCCAAGCTAAGCCTGATCGATATCTACGCTCGAGCTTGAGGGGGAGTGTTGAGATATTTGTTATCTTTTATATTGCTTGTGTATTTTTTAGTTTCTTTGTTTTATTGTAGTTTGCCCAACAGGTTTCCCTCCTATATAAGAGAACCCTAGGGCCTCTTAGTAACGCAATTCTTTCTTTTCATCTCCACATCGTGTTAATGATCACCAGGAATTGTCTTGGGTTTTCATGTTAAAGAAAGTCCGAGACTGGGATTGTGATAAAATCTTTTATAAATGAAGTAAAGAATATTTGTTCCTTTACAGTTAAATTTGTGTGAACTGACAACGTCTTGTAATTTTATACCCTTGAGATTTCAAGTTCTTCTCATCACTTGGCATCGTTCATCAAACTACGTGTGCTTATACGTCCCAACAAAATGATGTCGTTGAACATAAGAACTGTCACTTGCTTGATGTGACTCGGACCATTCATATTCGTTCTGGGGTGATGTGGTTCTCACTGCTTGCTATTTAGTAAATCACACATCCTATTCTTTATTGGGTGAGAAAATTCCATTCTTCTTTGCTTTTCCGGAGAAGGATTTGTTCTCACCCACTTCTCGTGTGTTTGGCTTAGTCACCTTTGTGCATTACGTGTCTCCTAGACCTGTCAAATGTGTTTTTGTGGGGTATTCCAGGACACATAAGGGATACAAATGTTATGATCCTCTTCGTAGGAAGCACTACGTCAGCGCAGATGTCACCTTTTTTGTCACCAGCGTTGACACGTGACACCAACCCAGCGCAGATGTCACCATGGAAGAGGAGATGGCCGCGTTGCAGTCGCGTGGCACCTAGTTTTTAGTCCCAGCTCCTTCAGGAGCCTCTATTGTCAGTTGCAAGTGGGTGTTCACTATGAAACACCGAGCAGTTGGTAGTGTTGATCGCTACAAGGTCGGATTGGTTGCACGTGGGTTCACCCAGACGTATGGGGTAGACTATCTGGACAATTCTCTCCAGTAGCTCGCCACTCAACTCTTCGGGTTCTTCTTACTGTTGTTGTGGTACGTGTTGGCCTCTGTTTCAGCTTGATGTCAAAAATGCATTCCTTTATGGTGATATCCAGGAGAAAGTCTACATGCAGCAACCACCTGGGTTTACTGCTGAGGGGGAGTGTCAGCAGGTTTGTAGACTTCACAAGGCCATCTATTATCTCAAGTAGAGTACAAGAGCATGGTTCCAGAAGCTCTCGGTCTTGATTGTGCATCAGTGATCCACAAGGTCGAATGCGGATCATTCTTTGTATGTTCAGAGGACCCACATAGGTACTGTTGTTATTATGGTTTGTGTTGATGATTTCATCATTATAGGAGATGATGTGATGGGGATTAGAGAGGCAAGGGGGTTTCTTGGTCAATTTGTTACCTAGGACCTTGGCACCCTAAGGCACTTTCTGGGATTAGAGTTTGCTAGGAATCAACAAGCTCTTGTGCTGACCCAAAGAAAATATGTACATATCTTCTAGCTGAGACATTCATGATTGGGTGCATACATGCTACTATTCTTATGGATCCTAGTATGGGGTTATACGATGATGACACAAAGGAAGTAAACAAGAGAAGATACAAAAAACTTGTGGGGAAGCTACTTTATGTTACTATCACCATGTCATGCATTTCATTCGTTAGTCGAGTCAGTCAGTTCATGGAGCAACTTAGACAGGTTCATATGGATGCAATCACTATGATTCTGAGGTACTTGAAGTCATCTCCAGGTGCAAGATTATTTTTTAGAAGAGGGACATCCCTTATTGTCACATCTTATGCAAATGCAGACTATGTAGGATGTCCTAAGGACATGAAATCTACTTCAGTCTTTGCTGTATTTTTTAATGGCTCTTTGGTGTCTTGGAAAAGCAAGAAGCAAATGGTTGTTGCCAAATCTAGTGCTGAATCAGAATATAGAGCTATGGTATAGGGGAACACAGAGATGATGTGGGTCAGATTTGTTGTAATTGACCTAGGCATTGATGTACCACTTCCTATGCAATTACAATGTGGCAACTAGTCAGCTTTATTCATTACTAATAATCATGCTTTTTGTGAGAGAACAAAGCACATTGAAATGTATTGTCACTATATATGTGATATGATTCAAGGCTTTATTTCCACTTCCCATGTAAGTTCAGGGGAGCAGACTGCAGTCATCCTAACCAAGGCTTTAACCAGAGGGCCCTTCCAGAATGTTCATCCAAGCTGAGGATGATCGGCATCTATGCTCCATCTTGAGGGGGAGTGTAGAGATATTCTTATGTTACCATACCATTTATGTATTTTCTATTTATTTCATCTATATTGTGTAATTTACCCTTTGTGTCTCTCCCCTATATAAGAGAGCCCTTGGGTTCCCTTGAATAGACAGATTAATCATTTCTTTGAACAATTGGAAATCTCTCCGAGTGCGTTTCCTGTAGGAAACCCCTACTGTACCACTTGCTTAACTATGTGTATGAGAAGATATGCAACCAAAACAAGAGGAAAGGTGCCAAGGAGTAGCCCTGGCGAACCGCCTATTGAGGTAGGAAATAGCCTCCCTCTGGACCATTGATCAAAATGAAATACGATGTCGTGATACATTTCTTTATCCATAAGATCAAGATTTTCAGGAAGCCTTGTCTTGTCCAAGTTAATTGTATGAAACATCAATCTATGCTATCATAAGTTGTTAGAAAATATAATGCAGAAGCGAATATCAGAGATAGAAAATAAACACTAAAGAACACGGAATGTGACATGAAATCCTACTCCCTAAGGAGCGGGATGAAACCATGGGAGAATGCCTCAAAGGGCTGATTTATGCATTTCACTTTCTCACTTGATACAGAGGGTGAGGGGCTTCTTATATAGCCCTTACTGAGTCTCCACGTCTCACAACTGGTAGATGTGTGACTAAACAACTGGATGTAGTAAATGGATCCTAGAGTGCTCCATTTACCCATCTTAACCATGAGTGATGCATAACACAATATACTCCAACACCCCCCCTTAAGCTGGAGCATGCAATGCTCAGCTTGGACAAACAGAAAGAAATCTCAACTCACGCTACAAGACACTACAGACAATATCAACTCAACGTGTACAATTGCCGGCTGTTGTCGAGGACGTTGCTTCTCATGTCGTGCTGGTGAGGACAAACGGGCTGGAGTGTGAGTCAAACTGAATATCCTCGTCGGAGAGCATGTGCTCTGTATTGCGCTTGTCAGAGTCGCTGCAACTGAAATGAGTTTCCACTTGGAGAACTCTGGCTCGCCACAATATTGTGGACAACTGCTCCATCTCTGAAAGGGCCGATCTGGAAAAGTCATGGAAAATATCCTCGTCGGAATCCACGGTCGCTGGAGAATGGATTCTGAAAAGTCTCCTCGTCGGAGAACTAGGTCCCTCCCATACTGGCTCAGAGAATGGGATCTCTACTATGGAGTCCCTATGAAACCACATGAAAACCCTAGTCCACATGACATAGGGAATGAGATCTCTAATATGGAGTCCCTATGAAACACATGAAAACTCTGAACAAAAACAAAAGATGGGGACCACATAAAAATGTTGGCAAACATATGCACATCTAAAAAGGAGTCTCTCTCAGAACTCGAAGAAAATGGATCACTCAACGATGGAGTGCCTCGACTTGGACTTTGAACCAATCCACAGAGTCTAAAACTGAACTGTAGAGTCTTTGAACATCTGGCCGGTCTAGAATTTGATATCTGAGTCTGGAATGGATCACTCAACGATGGAGTGCCTCCACTTGCTCCGACACTCCTTTTTTCAACAAAGACCAAGAGTTCTCTATTAATTTTGTCAAAACCAATATTTCTCTGGCAAACTCATCCATTAAAGCCACATTGTCGTCTCTCATGACATCTCAGGACTCTCAGGTAGAGAAAACTTGAGAAGTCATCCAACCCCGGAGCTCCATCTACGTTCAAATCTAGCACTGCTGCTCTCATCTCATCTCCTTCAAATCACTGTGCCATGCATGTACTTTGGAGGTAAGTAATAGATGGATCCTTAGTGCCCAACCACCTTCATTCCCTATGCCCCCATTCTTTAGGAGACCCTGCAGAAATAATCCACCTTTGGTCCGCCCATCTAACGATCTCTGTCAACGCGAACATTGTCCACCACTAGTGACCTTGTCACACTTTGACGTCTCTTGCTAGTAACCACTACATGAAAGAACTTGGTATTGACGTCACCCTCTTTGATCCACTTCGATCTGGACTCTGCCTCTACTCCATCACCTTCTTCCTAACCTTCTGAATGATCTTATGGAGCCTTGCCCTCTCTTCTAGATCCTCATGAGGCAGATCTCGAGTGTGTTTAACTGCGTCAAGCTTGCGGACATCTGCTTGATTGGAATTATGATGGGAGGTACATAGATCCCGTAACTCTTTCTTGTAAGCACATAGCCGATTCTGCAAAGCCACCAATCTGATAAATATGAGAACGATAACTAATCCAAAGTACTCCACAACCTCTGCTAGTCAGCAACCTACTACCTGAAATCATCTTCCAAGAGCCTTGATCTTTCCAATCTAATGAAAGAGCAGGGTGTAACCCCTCACTAGAGTCCCAAATAAGGGACATGCAATCTAATTTTAACCTGAGGGCAAGACGACACAAAAGCCAAAGGGAAGGCTTCCATAAGTTACATAGAAACCAGGAATAAAATCCGATCTAGATTCTAGAGTGAGAACCTAAGTTTCTCATGGTAAATTGGGTATCCATTGCATCGAGGATCTCAAACTGCAGGTCTCCCACAATCTCTTTAAAGTAAATAGATCCATGGTCATATCCGCCCCATAGATGAGGATGGTCGAAAGGCATCAAGGTCACATTGAAATCACTCCCAACACTCCATGCAAATGCCAGAATCCTTTCTCTGTCTGCTTGATCCTGTTGCAAATTCGACCACGTATGTTCATATACATAGGATGTAATCCGAAGACTGCTCGTTTACCTTGACCGAAGGATGACAATCAAAAGCAATCTACCAGTGACCTTAGTAAACATCAAATAGACATCGTTATTCCAAGACATAACGTCGCTTGTTCTCACAACCACATATGTGGCTCTAAAATCTGATAATGTCCGCACAACAACCAACATCCACAAAAGTTCAGTCCTCCTGTGGATATTGGTTTCATGTAGGAGAGCCACATTCACGTGCCACCCATTAAGTAACCAAATGGCCTTCTCTTTTCCAGGTCTCTAGGACCCTTTAAATTCCTAGTGATAATCTTAATTCAGAAACTACTTTTGGCCTTGCGGTTTGAACCACACTCGTTGCTCGGGCTATCGATCCAATGTAAACTACCATGTATTCTCTAATCCACCATTCTCCCACATCCTGACATGATGTACACCATTCTCTACATAAAAACATCTTACTTCAAACAATAATGCTATTGCGAGCTAGCCACATCACCCACACAAAAGAGAGAGGTCTACGTTGCTCCTAAAATGTCTAAACTTGGCAGTATTAAGAGAAGTCCATAAGCTCTCCAATGATGTAATATTAAGCCACTCAATAAATGCTCAACCCATAACCTCTTAGCCTGATCACACGGAAGGAACACATATTCAATATCACACAACAAGTATACTATATAAGTCTCATGAGTAGAGTAAGCCATGTGAGTCCTTATCATAATCAGACCCTGTCTCAGAAGTCAAATGAATATCCTCACCCTTAGAGGAGCCTTGGTACTCCAAATCAACTTGCATTCCTACTACGTCACATGGATAAAAAATAATGGGAGAAAAAGGGCTCTATAGACCTTGACTGAGAAATTACCATCAATCAAGCACCAATTATGTCAATGAGTCGAAGGACCTTCAATAGAATCAAGTTATGCATCCATCTTCATAGGATCATGTAACTTCGTTTAGAAAACTAGAGTGAAAAATTAGGGCACCGTATCCTTACATTCATGCCTCGGTAACACTCATGTTTCTATTAGAAGCTAGTATAACTATAAAGAGACTCCAAAAGCGATCATACAAAAAACCATCATTTGACTAATCATCATTACAAAACATGGCGGAACTTCCAATACTCGTTACTAGTCTCATGCAAGTAGGCATCTCACGCAGAACAGAGCAAAACCCCTTCCAAAGGGAAGCAAGGGTCATGTGCGAGCAAGGTGGAAAGGGAAGTTGCGGAGTGATATTAAGATATCTCTCACTTCCTCAGAAAATAAATCGTCCTCCTTTCACCCAAGATGCACCACCTATATAAACAAGCGATCCTTTTTCATCTTTTTGAGCCTCAAAACACCCAAGTAACTATTTTCCATGTGTTGCATGACAGACTCCGAATCCACCAAAAGAATACCATGTCTTCTTATATGAGCTAGCTAACAATGATCTTTGCTTCTTCGCTTTGAGACGATGCCATACACCAACTTTCTATAAACAAGTGTAAATCAAGAATGCATGAATTGTTAAAAGAATAACCTCTAACAACACTAGAGGCCCACCGCAAGAAAAATATGATGCCTTGCATCTAGATCGCATGCCCTCTATATTCTCCACTAAAATAAACTAACCCACTTGTCTAAGCCTCCCACCCGAAAAGGGATGCCCCATATAGGTCACATTAAGCGCACATGAGGAGTAGTACTACTATATATCTAATGTTTCATCAAGACTTTGAGTAGGAGCTCAGGTCCCCTCTTTTTTTGCTTCCTTGAATAACCCAACGATTCCCCAACTCCGCATTTGAGAAAAAGAACGGGATGAAAGACGACTTGTCCTATTGATCTCAAGCCCATATTACTCAAAAAAGTTATATATGGCAAAGTCTTCTCCGACTATAAGTAAGGTCGAATACACGGATTCTTGCTCAAATCCATATTGAAAGATTCGACTATTTTTTACGTTGGATGTTGACTACCTAACACAACCCCACAAGAGGGAGGATTTGAACCCTGGTCTTTGTGGTGGTAGGCACACTGCACTACCACCAGACCATTTAAGTGGGTAACTCAAAAAATTATGCAGGATTAAAATACTTCTAGCCTATGCAACCCTTCCCTCAACAAAGAAAGTATTGTCATAAACATATTGGGAATCTGAACATAGATATTGTTATGCAAGCACCCCGATCATACTCCTCTTTGGACTGACCAAACAACCCATAACAACCAATGCATCCTCCATAATGATAATAATAAGAGGAGCAAGTGGACGTCCCTAGAAAACACTCCTTTGGGGATGAAAGAAGCCCCCTCTAAATGACCATTCACCATCTTTTCATCCAAGCATTCCACGGGTCCAAGAAACCTCTAATGCAAGAGAACCCACCGAAATTGCTAGTCAACACAGTCATAAGCCTTGGAGAAATCCACTTCCCATAATATGCCTTTTACATGACGACACTTATAATCTACCATCATCTTTGTAACCATCATAAGGCTATCCATCATTTGTCGATATGGAATAAATGTATGCATAGAGGATATAACATCATTCATAATTGAATGAAGTTCGTTCATAAGCACCCTAACCACAATGAGTTATACAAGGTTTGAAATCATTCGCTCTCTTTAAAAACTTTTTTTGGCAACATGAAAGAAGAGTTGATTCCAATCTATTAATTTTCGGGTTCCCCACATAGACTTTTCTAATCAGCTCCATGAAATCACCTTGAATGACCTCCCAAATTTCTCTAAAGAAGAATATTGAGAATCTCTCAGGACCTAATGACCCATCATCATTCAACTCAAGCACCATTATCCGGACCTCGACCATCTTAAACCTCCTGAAGAGGCCATTTTCGTGCACCTGCTGAAGTCTGGATGCATCACTACCTAAACTTTTCTTCCCGCTACTCACTTTTTTTCTCAACCAAAAGTGATCCACCAAATACCGACCTACCCTGCTATCACGCTCCATAATCCTAGTACCCTCAACCAAGAGAGGATGCATAAAATTCCACAT
This sequence comes from Ottelia alismoides, assembly GCA_037367405.1. Classification (NCBI taxonomy): domain Eukaryota; kingdom Viridiplantae; phylum Streptophyta; class Magnoliopsida; order Alismatales; family Hydrocharitaceae; genus Ottelia; species Ottelia alismoides. The sequence continues at coordinate 758,165 of JAZKJV010002285.1, read as the reverse complement.
CTGCCTCCGAATAGCCATATATGAAAGAATTTCATATTCACGTCAATCTCCCCAATCCACTTTCTACTTTACCTATGACGCCAATTCAACCTCAAGCTTCATGTCCTTTAGCATCACCTTCGGGCGAGCATTACGATCCACAATTCCTTACTGGTAAGATTTTTCTCATCCTCAACCCTCATTCAAGTTCAGAGATTTGGTTCTACGCTGTGAGGCAAAAGAGAACATACCTCTTTTTTATAGCCAATAAGTTTCTTTTTTAAGGCCTCCAGTTTGGATACAAAATCACTTTGTCGTCCTATCCTAATGAAATCACCACCAATGATCAACCATTGCTGAAGCTTGTTGAAATCGAGCAACTAATCAACCCATTTAGTCGAGTCGGCCAATAGTCGATCGACCCGACTAATTGGCCGACTCGACTATCACGCTCCATAATCCTAGTACCCTCAACCAAGAGAGGATGCATAAAATTCCACATCTGCCTCCGAATAGCCACATATGAAAGAATTTCATATTCGCGTCACTCTCCCCAATCCACTTTCTACTTTACATATGACGCCAATTCAACCTCAAGCTTCATGTCCTCTAGCATCACCTTCGGGCGAGCATTACGATCCACAATTCCTTACTGGTAAGATTTCTCTCATCCTCAACCCTCATTCAAGTTCAGAGATTTGGTTCTACGCTGTGAGGCAAAAGAGAACATACCTCTTTTTTATAGCCAATCAGTTTCTTTTCTAAGGCCTCCAGTTTGGATACTGTTAGAGTATTTGGAGCATGCGTCACTTATGTAATAGGTGGGTAAATGGATCCCTCCAAGATCCATTTACCACACCACTGAGTTTAGTCCCATACCGCCTAGTGGTGGGACTTGGAGGCCATGTAGAAGCTATATAAAGAACCCCAGGCCTCCTGTAACAGATGAGAAAGTTCAATAGAATATCCGCCCCCTTTGAGGGCTTCTCCCGTGGTTTCATCCCGCTCCTCACGGAGTAGGGTTCCACGTAAAATCCCGTCTTCTTTATATTTCTTTATCTATTTCCATGTTACGCTTCCGCTTCCGATTTTCTAACATGGTATCAGAGCGGGTCGATCCTCGAGGAGTTTTTTGGTTCTTTATTTTTATTCGAGATTTGTTCCGAGTTCATGTTCGGCATTTTTTTGGGTCTTTAGAACCCTAATTTCTGTAGTAAATTCCCTGTCCTGCAACAAGATCTCGATCCAAGAGTTTTGAAAATAGGGTTTTCTGAAACCCTTGTTGCAAGAGTCCAGCCACGTCTCTATTGCGCAGGCGGCAGCAGCGCCCAGGCGCAGCCTTCGTCCTCCATCAGGCGCGCATCTTCCAACGGCAACCTCTCTCCAGGCGATGGCGCATCATATCCAGGCTGGGATCCAGGCGATGGCACGTGAAACCCTCCTTGCGACTCGTTGGAGGCGGCAACCTCTCTCCATGCGGTGGATCTCACCACCGCTCATCTTCCAACGGCAACACGCAGATGGCGTGATCCAACCCTTGCAACCCCCAGATCCAACTCGCGCCACGGCGCAGCAAAAGAAGTCCAGGCGATGGCGTATCCAGGCGCGCGGCCCCGAGCCCTCTCGTTCCAAGGCGGCGTACAGGAGGCGCGCTGCCCAGGTCTCCAGCAGGCGGGTCCCTCCGATCGTGATGCTCCTCGCGCAGCAAGGGGGCGCCTCCAGCACCTGCCGGCGCCCATCTCCCAGGAGCAGAGATTGGCGCCCACCGTGGGGTGGCGACGAGTAGAAGCCCCTTCGGGGATGGCGAATCTCGAAGCCCTAATAAAAGGGGGGGCACACTTTTTAAGCGGTGGCGGCGGCGTTCGTGAATGAAAAGAGGGTTCCCCATGGGGAACCCTAAACAGGGGATGCCGATAAAAAAAAGAGAATCTTGGGGGGTATGTTCCTGCGTTAAATAAAAATGAAGGAGTTTGTTTTTTTTTAAAAAAAAAAGAGGGGGAAGAGAGAGTTGGGCCCAAGTGGGCCGATGAAAAAAAAATTTTTTTCGAAAAAAAAACATATGCGAAAAAAAATGAGAGAGAGATTTTGTAAAGCCCAATTGGGCTAAGGTACATTCGAGTCCAAATGGACCACGTTTATAGTGTTAAACAAAAAAAAAGGAAAGAAAAAAAAGGGGCGCGTACATTTGAAAAGCCGTACGCATAGTATAAAAAAAACGAAAGAGGCGCGTACAAAGAAAAGCCGTACGAATTTAAAAAAATGTGGTTAAAAAAAATATAACGAAAAGCAAAAAAAAATTATTATCGGCTAAGTGATGTTTTATTCATCTCCATGTTTATGTATTATCTTATCTTCTCCCAACGTGGTCAACAATGTCATTCAGACCAGTATGGGAGAAAGGGGGAGTATATGTAGAGTCACAGGTCTTGTTCTAAGATTCAGATATCAGATTTTGCAGACCGGTCAGAAATTCAGACTCTACAAATTTCAGATTCAGACTCGACGATGACGCATGCCAATCATTTCTCATTCTCGTTGGTCGGCCAGAGCTTTCATGTGAGCCATAGGGACTCCAGAGCAGAGGACTATTCCCTATGCCATTAAGGGCAAGGGTTTTCATGTGGTATCATAGGGACTCCACAGTAGAGTTCCATTCTCTGAGCCAGATAGACACTCCAGCCCCGTTCGTCCTCCTCACGTGCACGCCATGAGAAGCAACGTCCTCGACTGCAGCAGTTGTGCGCGTTGGGTTGATATTGTCTGTAGTGTCATGTATTGTGAGTTGAGTTTCTTTTTGTTTGTCCAAGCTGAGCATTGCATGCTCCAGCTTGAGGGGGAGTGTTAGAGTATTTGGAGCATGCGTCACTTATGTAATAGGTGGGTAAATGGATCCCTTCAAGATCCATTTACCACACCACTGAGTTTAGTCCCATACCGCCTAGTGGTGGGACTTGGAGGCCCTGTAGAAGCTATATAAAGAACCCCAGGCCTCCTGTAACAGATGAGAAAGTTCAATAGAATATCCGCCCCCTTTGAGGGCTTCTCCCGTGGTTTCATCCCGCTCCTCACGGAGTAGGGTTCCACATAAAATCCCGTCTTCTTTATATTTCTTTATCTATTTCCATGTTACGCTTCCGCTTCCGATTTTCTAACAGATACAAAATCACTTTGTCGTCCTATCGTAATGAAATCACCACCAATGATCAACCATTGCTGAAGCTTGTTGAAATCGAGCAACTAATCAACCCATTTAGTCGAGTCGGCCAATAGTCGATCGACCCGACTAATTGGTTGATTTTTAAATGACGTCTTTTTATTTCTCTATTCTCACATTGTATTTTTGTTAGTAACTTAGTATTCATTAGTTAGTGGTTAATAACTTAGTATGTCATGTTGCCTCTTATATTTTATGTTATTCCTTTGTATCTCATATTTATATTGTGTATTTAGTCAATACTATCATGTTGTATATTTCGTTTATATTGTGAATCGAACCGCATATCAGCGAAACCGCGTGCTGATAGGGTATGGTGGCACAAGGTGGGGGGCTTCAGACTATTCTTCACTTAAGTTTGGCTAGACAGATGGTTAGGATTCAAGGCATATCATTAGTTTATGCTTTTCCGTTTTGTATCATTGTTAATGCTAATTCTATGTGTTACTATAAACATCTATGTAGGGAAGATTTATTTTTATATGCTATTCATTTACTGGTAGTGCAATATACCTACCACTTAAGAGACCAGGGTTTGAATCCTTCCTTGTGGTTCTTTCAACATGGATTTGAGCAAGAATCCATGTAGCCAATCCTACTTAAAGTGGGAGAATGCTTTGCCATTTTTTATTTATTCATTGATAATGCTATTAGTTGTACCCACTTAAATGGTCTAGTGGTAGTACAGTGTGTCTACGACTCAATGGACCGGGATTCAAATCCCCCGTGTGGAGGTTGTGTTAGGTAGTCGACGACCATAGTAAAATATAGTCGAATCTTTCAACATGGATTTGAGCAAGTGTAGCCAACCTTACTTATAGTGGGAAAAGGCTTTGCCATTTTTTACTGCTAATTTTAGTATATATGTTATTCATTTTTATGAATGTTATTTTTTTTAACAGGTGCAGTATTCTTGTTTTGTTTTTATGAATGTATTATAGTATTGAAAATGTCTAAATATATGCAAATATATAAGAATATATGCATAAAAATTGATGTATATATATATTTATTTATTTAAAATAATTTTAAAAAATCTACATAAAAATAATTGAAAAAAAATCAAAATGATTAATGCTTGACTAAATCTGATCAGTCGCTCGACTGTCGAATCCTTATCGACCTGGCCGACCAAGTACCAACTACTGACTTCTGCAACATTGGTCGTCATTGATTTTAGTCACATCTGACAGTCCAATTAGCATTTATGAATGGGGATAAAATGCCACATAATGAGAAGCTACTTAAGGATCCATAAGGTATATTCGCATAACCTAGCATCACACGACCTTTATATGAAATGGGAAAGCCTCAAGTGATTCGAATGAGATTTTAGAGGATTAGTGATCACTTTCAAGTCCTAAATCACCAAACTAGCACAAGAGGCACACGAAGTGGCTTGGGAGATGCACTAGAGATGCTTGAGGGGTGCTAGTGGTGTAGTTGGTATTAAGTATAATATGAACCACAAGAACAAAAACAAAGCCTTTTCTCACATTAAGTAGGGTCGACTACATGGATTCTTTTCCTCCATGATATATCTTGAGTCATTCTCAGACTTTGATTCAAATAACTAAGATCCCTTCGAATAGTCTCATTCCAACACTTCTTGGACCTTCCTCGCCCTCTTTTAGCTAACTCAACATCCCAAATCTTGCATCTTGTAACTGGTGCATTAGCCGACCTCCTTTGCAAATGGCCAAATAATCTTAAATGGTTTTATCTAATCTTATCCTCACCAATTTTCCTTTTGATCTCAACATTCCGAATCCGATCTTTTCATGTATGATCCATCTTAGCATGTTCATTTCTGCTATTGTCATTCTCTGCACATTTCTATGGTTCACATGCCAACTTTCAAATCCATAGAGCATAGCAAGTCTCATGGATGTTTTATAATACTTCTTTTGATTTTCGAAAGAATTTTATTATCACATAGAACAGTAGATGCTCCATTCCACTTTAGCCAACCTACGTTTATTCTATGAGTAACATCCCCATCGATTTCTCCATCATGTTGTAAATAGATCTCAAGTATCTAAAAGAATCTTTCTTTTGAGTACTATCATCTCTAATCTTCACGTCGATTCATTCATCATTGCTTCCACTAAATGTGCACTCCATATATTCAGTCTTTGCCCTACGTATACGAAATCATTTAGTCTCTAAGACATGTCTTCGAACATCAAGCTTCTCAAATACAATGCGGACCACATAATAGAAACAATTGAGTATTGCAAAAGCTAAATGTAGCATGTTGGAGTTATTTGATTGCCTTTGTATTTTATTTTATCAGAGTCATGTTATTCTACTTAGGGTCTCTTATGTAATTGTCTCTTGTGTTCAATAAAAGAAACACTATTCCCCTTGTAGATGATCTCATTCATTCTCAATTGGATAACTCACAAAGCTTCCCTTGGTATCTATAATTTCCGACTAGTAAAGGTTATGGGTAAAAACCTACCTAGGATGCTCACTTCCGTTCTTAGAGAAATAGTTGGTTTACTAATCAACATATAATAGTCATTTTTCAAGTTTTTTCTCCCAAAAAAAATAACGCAAACGTATTTACAATGTTTTTTAAAAGTATTTAAATTTTCTGTTGATTGACCAAATACAGCATTCACACGGAGGCTGGGGCACTGGTTTTATTCCAATTGCAGAATATGGAACTGAATTTGCAAAGGCTAAAAAAGATGGAAAGCAAAGGAAAGCAGTGAGGCTGTTATACAGTGGCAGAAACCATTATGACTTGCTCGTATAGTAGAGTTCGCAAGGGGAGAGACGAGCCTACTGTTGAGGCTGTTATACAGTCAATTATGTGCTTTATAAAACATGATCCGGATATACAACTATTCAGCCATCAGTTTTCATTCTTATTTAGTGATAATCCTATTATTTTAACGAATCATGTGCTCATCATTGAATGTTCCACATCTGAAGTGACAAGAAGACGCCATGTTTAATGCCCTAAACTGGTAAATTCCTGTTTAGATTTCTCATAAGGATGTGTCCATGCAGCATACAGTTTGTTACAGACACTTGGGTTCCTGGAATTCATATAATTGCCTGAAGGGCTGGTCTTAGTCGACGAATAAGCTATGCAAGCTCTAACAACACGAATGCTTAAGATACTAATTAGGAGATGATGGTTCCTGTGCAAGAACAAGCATTTCCAGTTCATTTATTACAGTTCTTTTGTACCATTTAATAAGCGGTAGATGTATTTTTTCGTAATTAAGTAAACGAGTTTTTTCTCATACTACAAGTGCAAACTTGTGTTTTACAAGTTTTTGTATTATTTTTTATTAGTGCATATTTTTTGTATATAACAAGCCACCATTCTCGTTGTATGATACACGTTCTTGTATTATTTTTGCAAATATTCTGGATTGATTTACAAATATAAACTAACATTTTACGCTTTTTTTACATGGAAGATTTTAATCAAGATTGATATGCTTTTATATATAGGCAACTCATTAAAATATTAATATATTTCTTGAATTTTGACCAAAATAAATGTTGGATTTTGAAATTACAATATATAAAAAGTCTTGGTTTAAATTTACTTAATTGCAAACATTTAATTTAATGCGGAAACACGTCTTTTCGTCAAAATTAACTAATTATTTGGCAAAAGCATAGGATAGTTGTGCGCTCATTGGAAATGTGACATGCACATGCGTACACATACATGTGCAAGCGCGCACACATACAATAGATAGATAGATATACATATAAAATACATATATGTCTATATGTATATTCGCATTTACATACAAACATGCATACATATGATATGATTTTAACATGCACGTCCTTCCGAGATTCGCCAGTAATACTCGTTCCCCTGCCTTCGTTGCAACACTTTCGCTAATACTTTCTTGTTCCAATGATAGTAGTGCCCATCTGTTAGTTGACCATATATGAGATAAATCTAGCCATGCTTTATTCAAAGAATGGTTTGTCTTACAAACACTTTGCATTGTTTAAACCTTAAGGAGGAGGGATGATGGAAGGTTTCAAATCATAGTTGCTATGAGAGGTGAGAGAGGATGGTGGGGCTCGAATTCAGCGATAAGAGGAGCATCAATGCAGTAGTGTTGTCATGCGAGCAGATCCTCTATAGTATTGTAGAGACTGGTGTACAACTGTGGATCACCTGAGCCGTTCGATCTTAATTGAGCGGTTCGCACGAATTTGGTGTTTTTGTGGGTCCTTACTATGGGAATTCGTGTGAACCGTTCGATCAAGATCAAACGGCTCGGGTGATCGACGGATTTACAGCAGTCTGCTCTCATGCCGTCATAGGGGGGCAGGATGGGGTCAAAGATAAAAACGAAAAGAACCAAGAGACGATAGGGTATCCATGTCACTGTGGGGGGTTGTCTTTATGTTCGCATTCACGGAAAAGAGAAAGAAAATCATCCATATCAGTGCATGGATATGCACTCGTCATGAACATGGCAGTGTACCCCTTGTTTCACCTGTGGCTCTCACTCGGTCAAACCACTTGGTAGTACGTGAGACAATCACTGTACCTGCATCACCTTATTGAGCTTTCCCATCTCCCCAAAGCCATAGTCCAATGTGGAGCTCACATTTTACAAGTTCTTATATAAGTTTTACAAATATCTGTAAAAAAATCATATTTAGTGAAAAAATCAGTTGTTTTGTAAAAAGATTTATTTATTTTCATAGTAAATTATGATAACAAATAAAAAATGAATAGTTGAGATCGATTCTTATATGTTTTGTAATGAGCCATGTCCTCATGGAAAATTCCATATACATATGTGTTCACACACATCACATGCGTGTACACACAAATATGTATAAAAGATAGATATTTATGTAAACATATACGAACAATACATATACATGAGCTTTTTACACTTGTTTCCCTTACTTTCAAGCAACATGTAAAGATTAGCTAGTAATTCTTGCGCCCATGCCTTTGTTGTAATTACACTTGTGCCAATACTTTCAAGCAACAAATGATCATGTGTTACTTAACCGTCTATGAGATATATCTATTCAGAGTTTATTAAAATTCATAGTTTACACTACACTTGTGCACCTATTTTGTTGCATTGTTCGAACCCGAGGGAGGGGATGAGTTGCAGGTTGGTTACAAGTAGTGGAGATGGTATTGTGGCATAATTGTTATAAGAAGCCAAACAGGATGGTGGAGCTTAAATTTGGTGATGGGAGGAGCATCAATACGATAGTGTCGCAGTACGGGGAATGGGATGGAATCAATGACAAAAAACAAAAGATTAAAGGATGTTTGACATACGAGCCCACGACGAGCCATTATGCAATAAATCTTATTGCAAATATCATTCCTTGATCTGAAATGAAGAATAATTAATTTGCATAGTAGGTCCCTTAGTACAATTAAGGTTATGTACCATGGGCATCTTGATGTTCATACAACTGTTGATTCAATTATTGAATCATAGAGGTTGGTGCTTGCATGAATATATAAAGAGTTAGATTGAGGACTCATCAAGCACCATCAAATTATTATTAAAAGATGATCTCTAGCCCGAGTAGGAGATGTCAATCCTTCCTCTCATAGGTTGGTATCTAACCGACCTCTTGATGTAGGTCTTCTACGTAGGAATAGAGATTTGAAGGTGTTAGATAAGTTAGGTCAAAGAGTTGACTTAATGAGATCGAGATAACCAAGACCTATATCGTATGTTGTCACGATATAGGCACGCTCTTCTAACTGGAGACAGATGTGTTACTATATGTTTGAGTATGTACATTTGGCAGACCGATAAGTTGATGACATAATCAAGATCTATACATCGGTGCACTAGTGTGCATACATGGGCATATGAGTAATACGTCCTCTCAAAGGGATACAGTTTCATTACTGAACTGAAAGACATGAGATCACTCATGAGATGTTGGGATAAAATTCCGTGCACGGTCTTCAGGCTTTGGAAGCTAGGCTAAATTTGTATATTTGATATATGCTTTTGAAAAGTATATGATCAATACCTAGGTATGATATATACTTTTGGAAAGTATATGATCAATATCGACTCTCATTAATCAAATGAGAAACTTAATGAAAAAATCCTGAAGGAGACAGTCTAAATTGATCTGAAACTTTAGGTTTATTCGAGATCTTCTAGTATGCAGGATTTACATGTATTAGGAATACCGGAGGGTGATGTGATCATAAAGGTTGTATAACTGTGACGCTTCCATTCTGAGGGAGTGATGAAACAAGTCTGGATTTTAGTAAATCCTCTCACTAGAGAAGTAATCTAATCTTGGTCCAAATATTGGACAGTGATATGAATGTGATTCAAATGCAATGAGAAGATTAGATTTACTGCTTTTATTTAATAAAACATCTATAGGAGATCCCAAAGATTTGGATTTGAGATTTGAATCTCAATATCCAAGTCACTATACGTGGAACGTACAATCACCTCGTCCTTATCTCCAAGTATCCGCGGAGAAAGCGCATTGTTCTTGCAAGAGTTCAACAATAATACCACAATTGAATTATGTATCTGAGCATTAGGATATTGATAATTAAATACGATTTAATTATCATGAATAATATGAATTTGATTCATATTAAGATAGTTATTTAAATGTGATTAAATTATCAAAGATGTGAATAATGTGAATGTGATTCATATTATTTTGGTACATGAGAATAGATATCCAAGATAATTAAATATGATTTAGTTATCAAGGATATGATTAATGTGGATATCACCATCTAAAATAATGATGGATATTATAAATATGATTTATAATATGTTGGAGAGATTTAATTGTAAATAGAATTACAAATTATGTGTTGTTGTGCATTGGATTCACAATAAACAATTAATTGTAAATCTAATTTACATATTATGTTGGATATGTGAATATGATTCATTTTGACAATGGCATGATTGAAGTTTTCGCTAATTTGGAATTATTTTTGTGAAGATAAATACAATAATGGTTGTTGCATATTAATATATAATACATATATATTATGGAGGAAATAATCCCACCTAAAAGGTGGCCGTCCACCTTGATGTGTTCAAGGAGGGTGAGAGCCACCCTATTTTAAGGAGGGTTGTTGTCCTCCATATTATCTTTGTATTTTTTATTAAAATTAAAATGAGTTGGTTATTATTTTGATAAAGGATGTGACTAATTTATTTTAATTAATTACTTATTGCTTTTTTAGAAAGCAACTAATCATGGCCATTGATTAATAGTTCTTAATCTAAAACCATTAGATTAAGAGAGCACATGGATTGAGATACATATGCATCCAACTAGTATAAAAGTAAGGTAGCCCTAGCCTTTTCTACTTCAATATTTCCAAGAGAATAAAAAATTCTCTCCATCTCTCTCTCTAAACGCCAACTCTCTCTCTCTCTCTTATGGTGGTCATCCACTTTGATGCCTTAGAGAGAGTCATCGTCGTAGCTATTATGTTGTTGTACCACTGCTTCGACCGTTTGTGGATCTCTGTCTCCTTCGGTGCATCTTTCTCGTGAAGAAGACATGGGATCTCGTGAGACGAGATCAGGAGATTCGCTGCTTGGATCAGCAACATGGATTTTGAGGAGCACGTGTTTCATCAACGTGCTCGTAAGCGTCTCCTCCGTCGGATTAGACTTGAGACAGGAGGTCTCTTCTTTTAGAGACTCGATCGCAACCACGCTTCAAGAGGTAACCTTAATACCTATTTCTGATTTAGATGAAATGATCCAAGAAGTGTTCTAGGATTTTCCATGTTTAAATGTGCTTAAACTCGAAATTATCACTTGGATTATGATTCCGTCAAATAAGGAAATCGTGGGACTTGAGTTTGTGTGATTTGAAATCTGTTTGCTCAAGTTATGATCATTTTAGTGAACATGTATCCACTATTTTGGGGATGACGAATATTGATGTAATTAAAGAGTTAATTACGGTTTTAATTCTCCTAGAAATGCATGAACATCACCTGAGTTATGTTTAAAAAACAAATTGACAAATCAAAGAAACATAATTTACTTGATTTGGATTTTATTTGATCGAGTTATGCTAATTTTTAGTAAGTATTGGTCATTGCTAGAAATTACATACTTGTTCATGAACCTTGTAATTGTCATTCAAATTAATGGAAACTAATGGCTAAGTTCTTGAAATAACTATTTATGAATGTTTGTGAAATATTTAATGATGATGATTATTTCCTTGAATGGCATCGCCTTAACAAAAAATGATAAGATAATTATTCGTGATCACAATTGGTTACATCAGTTCCAACAAACATAGTTGTTTGAATATGATTGGGGATTTGTTAATATCATCTCAAATAAAATATGATCAAATCACATTATCCTGACCTGAGGCGGATATAGTGTCTAGTCGGGGATCATTGGGGTAGCAGGTTGTTCCGTGAGCGGTATGTCCCACATCTTGTGCGTACTGGCCATGACAGCGGTAAGGAAAGGATAATGTTTAAAACAATCATGAGGTTTTTTTTCTAATTATTAAAATTTGAATAATATGTATTTGGGATAATACCATATTTCAAGTAACAAATAAAGAATGTTTGTTGGATATTAATTGGATCATTAATCTTGATTAGATTAATTAGAATCCAATTAAAAATATTAAAACACTATATTATGAATAGAGTAGTATTTCCCTTGGAAGAATTAATCATGTGAATATGATTCATGCTAATTAATTAAAATTTGAATGTGATATGGAGGATCACATAAGTGACATCACAGTCTTCTATCAAGACGAAGGATTTCATCGCCAGGGATTGTATGTAGGAGATGCCTATCTGAAGTGACATCTCTTGCATACAAGCGCATCTGGATTGGGCTCTTTGCTTCTCGAAAAAGTAAGGTCAATATGTGTAGTGACCCCAATATCGGTTCCTTATATTATTGGGGTGATATTGGATTGTGCATAGCGAGTTCTATTCCTTTTGACGGTTGGTTCAATTAATGATGGGTCAACATTGCCTTAAGGGTAGTAGGCCTGGGTGTTAAAGACCAAATTGGGAAATGCAAGTTGCACTTGCAAGGCAGAATGAGTTCCCGCTTCTTTTTATCTGAGTTGCAGTTTCTCATATTATTGGGATGTAACAAAGATAAGAAAGGAGATCTGAGATCTTGCTTGAGATAAAATGGTAAGTATATCTCTTTCATTGAAAATGATTAAGGAAATGAACATTCAATCTTGACAAGGCAAGATAACTTTTATATAAAAATTCCTAAATTAAAGTAATATATATGTAAATTTCTTATTTCAAATAACCTACATTAAACCTACTCAAATTATACTCATTAATAACCAGTAAAATATCATGGATTGGATTCATGATCAAGATATTGTACGTGCACTTGGGCACATAATGTATATGGTTTCAATGTGTAAGTTTCCTCATAGTAATAAGGAATGACAATTAAATAGACAATAGAACAACAACATAGGGTTTGTATGTCTCTATAGTCTTGATCTCTCATCGAAAGTGTTTTGTAAGTATCATGTCGATGATGATTGTAATTATCGAAAATTCTTATAAACCTAAGAAGATGTTTTGGCATACATATGTGCACTCAATATTTAATCATGAATGACATGGTTCACTACATTATGTACAATGATGGCACGATAAGAAATGATGTACTCAAAATGTTTGAGTACTTGCTCGACTAAAATTCTTTAAGAGTTAAGATGGGTGTAGATATGATTCTGCTATCTATACTCTAGTCATTCATGAAGCTTTATAATATTCATATGGTATGAATTGAATGAATCATGTATAAATGTTGAAATACTCTTAGATTGAAATCTTTTGAGTTCAACATAAGAGATCTGTTGTCTTAAGCAATGTTTGGTTATAGATGAAGGGGGCGCAGCAGAAGCATGGGTCTGACCCATGTAAAAAGGAAAGTCAAAGAGTTGATTGTACTTCAATGATTTCCACACATATGACATCTAAAGAGTTGGATGAGCAAGCCGATGTATTGGTAGTATGACCATCTAGACTATCTAAAATCCTTAGAGAATGATCTGGATAGTGCATTGGAATATTATATATCTACATATAATCATTGAAATTGACTTGTTTATTAGATAATATCAAAGTATAATAATTGTATCTCATTCTTCTTATGACATTTGCAGATTGTTGCGTATGTTTTAGAAGACCAGAAAATTTGATCTTAAGGTTTAATAGTCATCCATGTGGATATTGATGCAATTGTTGCAACAATCTCTATTGGATAGATAGACTTCAAAATTTCAGTGGGAGAGCCCTTAATCATAGAGAATGTCTCTATGACCTAGATATTAGAATACATTTATTGTTTATTTCTAAATGTTGAAAATAAACATGAATTCTGGAATAGACCTATCATAAAGATTTATGATGGATATATTTCAGATAGTAATCTAACATCTCGAGGACTCTACTAAATTAGAAAATTAATGAACGATTCATAACATTTATAAATACTAAAAATTAAACCTTATAAGATCAATATGAGGATGAAGGTCATTTGCATCGAGTCTTAGACATATGTCTATTGATATGATCAATAGACTAGTAAGATATTGAACTTTAGATTTTTTAAAGGTTCAAAACTTACATACTAATGAATAGAGATTCAAAGTAAAATGTACGATACACCCTTCTCTAGGAATGGTGTAAGATGCATAGGTATTCAAGATCTCATGCATATTGATGTATGTGGATCATCTATATAATAATAAACATTAATGATATGTTATATCTATTAATGATTTTTATGATATGAGATTTCTCCCCTTCACCTTAGAAACTTTTGAAGTGTTAAAAGATTTCACAATTTTGGTTCAGAACCAAAGTTTGAAGGAAGATGAAAGAATTTGATCTAATCAAGGTAGCAAGTACCTATTAGATGAATTCATAAAATTCCTTATGGAGGAAGGAATATCATTCCTATCGTACTCCTTCTGGTAGACCTTAGCTCAATAGAGTTGTAGGAAGATGCATTTGGATCATATGTGACATGATTTGATCAATGATGAATATTAGTATAATTACCTCTTAGTTTCTAGGTATATATGTAGTAGAGACTACAATATATATCCTTAATAAGATTGCATGCAAGTAAGCTGGAATCAAGCACCAGAGAGTGATACTTTATTAGGAATATAAAGGATGGTATTGGATACCTACTTTATGACCTTGAGATTCTTAAAAGATCTCATCTTTAAGGATATGATTCTTAGAGGATGACTCTCTTGAGAATAAAGATGAAAATAAAGTTAAGGATCTTATTGAATCTTGAGAAGATAATGAGGCTCCTAAAACCAAAAACTAAAAGGACAATTAAAGAACTCATACCTCTTCAAATGAGTTTGAGTATGGATTCTGAGTGTCAGTTATCTGACAATGATCTGACTTCATATGATGAAGCTTTTGAGGATCATGACATAGAAAGATGGATGTTAGCAATAAAAGTATAAAGTATACTTCATATACAAGTGTTGTATATGGACCCTCGAGGATCCAAATATAAGGGTAAGACCCATTAGGTGTAAATGAATCTTCAAGAGAAAGAGGGAATCTGATGAGAAGGTAGAGACCTTCAAAGCACGGCTCGTATCCACAAGATACACATGAAGAGAAGACATTGCTTGCGATGAGACTTTCTCTTCAGTGACCTTGCTTAAACCCATTAGAATATTGCTAACTATAGTTACCCAACTTGATATTGACATCTACAAGATGGAAGTCAAGATTGCATTCCTCTATGAATTCTTCACCGAGGATAATCATAAGAAGTAGCTCCAGGGCTTCATAGTTGAGGAAGACAAAATGTGTAAGAGAACTTCATCTATGGATTCAAATAGCTTTTAATAGTCGGAACATCATATTTAATGAAATTATAAAGGTTATGATTTCATAAAAGATCTTGATGAACCATGTGAAGCTTAGTGGGAGTTCCATTGTGTTCATCATGCTAAATATAGATAATATCCTAATAATTTGGAATGATATAAGGATGATAATAAGTGTTTTATAATCTGGCTAATTCAATACCTTGAGATATGATCTCAAGGATAAATCTTAGATCTTAATTCTGAAAATATTCAGAAGAATAGAAAAAGAGGGTATTGGGGCCGTCACACTAGTAGTACACCTTGGACATTTTTCATTTTTGAGAAAAATCCCAATAAAGGATTACTTCCCTTAAAATATGGTACTAACATATCTGAAGGAATAGCACCTCAAGGAGTCGAGGAAGTGAATGCTAAAACTGCTTGCCCTTGTGCATCAATAACTAGAAGCCTGGTGTGTTCTAGATGTGTACAAAAGTCAGATGTCTGCCATACAACAGGAGTTGTAAATTGTTACTAATCCTACTATGGAGATAAAACACTTGTTTGAAGTAATAAAAAAACATTCGAAGATGACGACTTTACAGATAGTGATCTCTAAGTCTTATCTTAAAGAACTTAAGACTTTATAGATAGTGATCTAAAAGGGTCTTAACTGCAGATATCTTAAGAGATAGAGATCTCCGAGAATAAGAGTATTCTGATAAGGATAATAGATATTACATACTGGTTATAATGATTATAGAGTTGTAGTGACAACGACACTAGAACTGCTTCAAAATTGAGTAATGGTTGCATAAGATGCAACATTTGCATTGGATGCGAGCACTGTTACTAGGGGATATGCAAGTACTGTAAAAGGACTTGGCGTAGTCTCTTGGGAATAGAATAACTAGTCAACTTACCTAGCTATTTTTCAAAATAGCTTATGATTAACACATGAGTTTAGGTTTAAATACTAGCCCATTAATGACTCTGTGGGCTGGTGGGAGATTGTTCGACATACGAGCCCACAACGAGCATTATGCAATAAATGCTATTGCAAATATCATTTCCTAATCTGAAATGAAGAATAACTAATTTGCATAGTAGGTCCCTTAGTACAATTAGGATTATGTACCATGACCATCTTGATGATCATACAACTGTTGATTCAATTTTTGAATCATAGAGGATGGTGCTTGGATGAATATCTAAAGAATTAGATTGAGGACTCATCAAGCATCGTCAAATGATTATTAAGATATGATATCCAGCCCGAGTAGGAGATGGATATCTTTTCTCTCATAGGCTGATATGTAACTGACCTCTTGATGCAGGTCCTCTGCATAGGAATAGAGATTCGGAGGTGTTAGGTAAGTTAGGTCAAAGAGTTAACTTAACGAGATCGAGATAACTAAGTCCTATGTTGTATGCTGTCACGATATAGGCATACATCCTCTGATCGGAGATAGATGTGTTATTATATGTCTGAGTATGTACATTTCACAGACCGATAGGTTGATGGCCTAATCAAAGTCTATACTCCAACGCGCTGGTTGCATAAAAGGGCATATGTGTAATACGATCTCTCAAAGGGATCATACAAGTTCATTACTGAACCGGAAGACATGAGCTCACTCATGAGATGTTGGGATCAAATTATGTGCATGGTCGTCTCGCTTTAGAAGTTAGACTGAATTAGTAGATTTGATATATGCTTTTGGAAAGTATATGATCAATACCTAGGTATGATATATGCTTTTGGAAAGTATATGATAGATATCTGCTCCCAATAATCAAATGAGAAACTTAATGAAAAAACCCTGAAGGAGACAGTCTAAATTGATGTGAAACTTCAGGTTTATTCAAGGTCTTCCAATATGTAGGATGTACATGTATTAGGAATACCTGAGGGTGATGTGATCATAAATGATTGTATAACCATGACACTTCCATTCCGAAAGAGTGATGGAACAGGTCTGGATTTTAGTGACTCCTCTCACTGGAGAAGTAATCTAATATTGGTCCAAATATTGGACAGTAATTTGAATGTAATTCCGATGCAATTAGAAGATTAAATTTGCAGCTTTGATTTAGTCGAACATCTATGGGAGGTCTCTGAGATCTGGATTTGAGATTTGAATCTCAATATCGAAGTCACTATACGTGGAAAGTGCAATCGTCCTATCCTTATCTTCAAGTATCCGAGGAGAAAGTGTATTGTTCTTGAAAGAGTTCAAGAATAATTCCCATGTTGAATTATGTATCTAAGCATTGAGATATTGATAACTAAATGTGATTTAAATATTATGAATATTATAAATTTGATTCATATTTAGATAATTATTTAAGATGATTAAATGTGATTTAATTATCTAAGATGTCAATAATGTGAATGTGATTCATGTTATTTGGACACATGAGAATATAGATCCAATTAAATATAATTTAATTATAATGGATATTATTAATATGGATATCACTATCAAAAAAATCATGGATATTATAAATTTGATTTATAATATATTGGAGAGATTTAATTGTAAATAAAATTATAAATTATATGTTGTTGTGAATTAGATTCACAATAAACAATTAATTGTAAATTTAATTTACATATTATGTTAGATATATGAATATGATTCATATTTGACAATAGCATGATTGAAATTTTCACTAATTTAATTTGGAATTATTTTTGTGAAGATAAATGCAATAATGGTTGTTGCATATTAATATATAATACATATATATTATGGAGGAAATAATCCCACCAAAAAGGTGGCCATCCACTTTGACTTGTTCAAGGAGGGTGACAGCCACTGTCTTTTCGGGAGGGTAGTTGTCCTCCATATTATCTATGTATTTTTATTAAAATTAAAATGAGTTAGTTGTTATATTGATAAAGGATATGACTAATTTTTTGAATTAAATATTTATTTCTTTTTTCAAAAGAAAATAATCATGTCCATTGATTAATAACTTCTTAATCTAAAATCATTAGATTAAGAGAGCACATGGATTGAGATCCATGTGCATCCAGCTAGTATAAAAGGAAGGGTAGCCCTAGCCTTTTCTACTACAATAATTCCAAGAGGAATAAAAATTCTCTCCATCTCTCTCTCTACACGCCAACTCTCTATCTCCCTCTCTCTTATAATGGCCGTCCACTTTGATGCTCTGGAGAAATGTCGTTTGCTAAGGTCTTTCATCGGCTATTATCATCTCGTGAACAATCCCTAACTATGAAGTCTGTGCGGGCAGGCTTTTATCTAGAATATGTAGATTGAGGTGACCTAAGAAAGGCAGTTGTGCGCACCTCTAACAGCAATCTACTGAGAGAGAGTGTGTGGCAATCAATCAGTTGCGGAGCTTGCCCTCCCCTACTATTGGGAGGTCTAGAGAGCCAGGGTTCCCGCCTCTCTTTCTTAGCTATGCGGCCTTCATAACTAAGCACTGCAACTACCTTGTCCTTGGCTCTGCTGGGCGGAATGCTTGCTTAGTCTAGACTTTCTTTCCTTTCCCGATGCTTACAGGAAGTCGACAGGCCTCCGACTCCGGATCTTCTCCGTGACCTCCGAATATATATATAATAGGGGCTCATCTCTGGCACCTCCTTTGGAAGGTGGGGGACAAACCTTTCATGTTAAATATAACTAGATATATAATACTCGAAATACTAGAAAACCTAGTTCTATTTAGGCGATTCCCGGATGGTGATAGAACTCAGGCTTATTACTATATATCTAGAATCTTTTTGAAATTCTGCTTGTACCTTAGGAGAGTTCGAGGTCAGGAATCCTCTACTCTTAACCGAGGTCGACCAGATGTGGCTATGGCCTTCGTTGGTTGTCTTCCCCGTCTTAGGTCCATTGGGGAAAGAGGGCATTTCTCTGAGTGGATTATTGAGGCTGACTCTAACCGCGTGGTTATGAGTCTTTTCCAGGCCTTATCTACCTCGCTCCTGACGTCCACCCCCTGGGATGTCCCGTCTGGTTGACTAGGACAGGCGACTGAGGGAAGGGCTAAAAGGAGGGTCTCTGCTATTGGAAATCTCATTAATCAAAGGCTGCTTCGACCAGTATTGCCACTTTTTCTCTGTGCTCAGAGGTCAGAGTTCGGAACCTGAAAGCCCCTTTTTGTCTGATATAGTAATAGGTCGCTCGACGATTTTCTAGTATTTTCAGCGCGACGACAGATATTTAGAATAATAGATGGCTTTGTTACTTCCTCATTCTTGGGAGCAAAGGCTTGATCTTTAACTGAAGAGGAAGGATCCCCGGGGAAGACACAGACCTTTCCCCGGTGTGAGCTAAAAGAAGAATGCGCTCCTTGGCCGCTATGCTATTGTGTCGATGCTTTGGTTGTTCGTGGATCTCTTTCTCCTTCGGTGCATCTTGCTCATGAAGAAGACGTCAGATCTCGTGAGACAAGATTAGGAGATTTACCGCTTGGATCATCAACATGAATTACGAGGAGCTCACGTTTCATCAATGCACTCACAAGCGTCTCCTCCATCGGACCGGACTTGAGACATGATGTCTCTTCCTTTACAGACTCGATTGTAACCACGCTTCAAGAGGTAACCATAATACCTATTCGTAGTTTAGATGAAACGATCTGATAAGTGTTCTTAGATCATGTGGTTTCATTGGTTTTAAAATTTTAAATTCCGCTGCCCCTAGCAACTAGTGCGACTAATCGCTTAGATCGCGTACGATGTGATCATCACGCTTCCGTGATGTGCTTAAGGATCTTTCATATCATTCAAATGGATGATATGTGCCCATGTTTGTATGAGAGTTGAGTTTAGGTTGACATTCATGAAAAAAAAAGAAAAGAGCATTATACATATCTCATTGCACATGGGATCAGAAATGGTGGTGCATCTACCCAGGTGCCTCACCTTGCAAAACCACCAGGTACTCCATAACGTGGGCCTTCTATCTTTGGGCCTCCATGCACATCACCTTGTCGAGTTCCTCCCCATCTCCCCAAGGCTGCAACCTCGTTCAGGGCTCAGACATTATCTTCACCCTTACATTATGTGGTGAGATGAGCACGATCTCAAGGAAGTGCAACGCCACCTACTATCAACCCTATTAAGCTTCCAAACAACAATAAGGAAGAAGTAGGAGAAGCATGCAAATAAACAATTTTTAAGGCTCATGGTAGCACAATGCTTGCCAAGGAGGGATTGAATATGACAAAGCATCCATGGGCATGAGGGCGACTGAAGGAGAAACATGGTAGGATACCAAATAGAGACTAAAGACTATGTGGTGGTTAATGTGATACCCTGGTCTTAAGGATGTCATATGCACAATGTTTAACACTCCTGATATCTCTAATACTCAGTGAATCTATATCATGCACAATAGATTATCATTCAAAATATCAAAATAACATGAGAATAATAAAAAATGTGAAAGGTTGCATTCATTCTCATTAATAATATACAAAATTTAATCCATATCCTCAAGAGATAAATCATGGATAAGTATGTAATGTCAATATATGATCTCAAATAAGTATGTAATCTGTCAATATATGATCTCAAAGTTATATATATACACTGTCACTATATGATCTCAAATAAGCATGTAACCTGTCAATATACGATCTCAAAGTTATATATATGTATATATATATCTACAATATCTCTTAACAAAAAAAAGCTGGAAGCAAAGGTGTACTGTGTACTGCACAAAATGAGTGCACTATTTTTTGTGCACGTTTGCCGATGAAGCTTGGACTACCATGGCTACTACTGGATAACATTCACTACTAGTTTAAAGGTAACAAAAATTGCACTCACTATTGCTAGTATACACATTCACTAAGAAACTACAAGGCATAACTCATCTCATACTAGGTGATGAATATCCATTTATTGACTTTTATTCTCCTATTTTGCATTTAAATCCCTATCAAAACACATGTAAATATAGCTAACTTTTACAAATTAGCATGCATCATTCATCTGTAATTAATGTATAAACATATGTATTTAAATCCAAAATAAAATAATAAAGAAAAGAAAAGAAAAAATGAAGTATCAAAGATGCTGAAAGACCCTAAACCCAGAGACCATGTCAATATTGACTTAGTCGAAAAGGAACAAAGTATTGGGATATAAGAGCCAATACATTGTATATAAAACCCTAATTTTAAACCCTGAAATAGTCATTTTTTAACAATTTATTATTTGTTGTGAACATCTCAAATCATACAGTTTTCAACATGAAACATATACATATTAATATATATATAATTACAAAAATAATTGTCAATAAAAATAATGCACAATGCAACCATGACATACAGATGAAAAAGCCACAAAATGAACTTCACATATCAAAATCTTCTCCATCTGGACTCAAATTTAACCACACTCACCTTCCTTTTATTTCAAATTAAATTATCTATCTATTGAAGGTAGTTTTACTAAAATGAAGTTAAGATACAAAAGCTGACTTTCTGGGGTACCATTGTACGGTTTATCTGTATAAATTATTCATATATTTTATTCTTTATATTTTTACTCTCCTTATATTGTTAAATATTTGTATATAAAATAAACTAAAAATATAAATACAAAATAAAACCACTAAAATACATTTAAAATAAATAATACCTTATAATATATGTGTACCTATAAGATATATACATGTATTCTTTTACGTATGTAAATAAAATAAAAAAAGCAAAAATATATAAAGATGTATTTAATTATATTCTAAATATATAAAACATGCAAATATAAATATTTTTAATACAAAATAAAAATTAGATACATTAAATACATGTATATACCTATGTATATACATGTAAAAATTGACGTATAATAAATAAGATTGTAAAAATAAATAAAAATCACAGACAAATAGCTGAAAAATATTAAATATTTTTCATGTTCTGACTTTTAAATAATAAAATCATTTATTGTTTATTATTGAATTAGTAAGGAATTTAATCTCTATTTTATCCTGAATTGGTCCACGTTAACAATTAGGAGCCAATGATTGTTGACTTGCCTAATTCTGTCAGAACACGAGAGCGCCCCACTTTATCCATTTTTCTACTCTTCATCCATGACTCCATATCCCTTGAGCTCCTTACCTCCCTGCAGCTCCCATGTTCCTCTTCCATGCCCTACTCTTAGCCCTCACCAACCTCCATTTCCCTTCACACCATCTTCTTCGTAAGATGATGACCCATTCTCTATGTATAAATAAAAACCTCCACCTCCCTTTTTTTATTTTAATCCCTTTACAAGTCTTGTAACCCCAATCCTAGTTGCTATTAAGACCCCTGGTGACAACAACAAGCTCCAACAGGTGTTAGCGTTGACAAAGGTAAAGGTGAGGCGATCCACCACCGCTGAGCACCGCCTATGGGGTGGCCCTCTGCTCCATGTCCTCAGGTCATGTGTGAGATAATATGTTAGTGTTTTTAGTTAGCATTTTCGTTCCTTAGTGTAATCCTACCTTTAAATTGATGCAATTTAGTTTACATTTAGCTTAAACATTTGAATCGTAGTTCACAAAAGCACTAGGCTCCGTCCACTTGTCCACCATACCTCTTCATGTTCTGACCCCCCCCTCTGATCACTTCACCATAATCCTCATCACTTCTCCATCGTGTGCCCCATCCTGATCAACCTGGTTCTCTCATAATCGGCAAATCAGGCTTTATCTCCATCGCTCTATGGAAGCTCGCCACCCCCACCTCCTTTTCATGCAAGCCATCTTCAAAATAGGTTGAGGATATACCCCTCGAACCCTTGAATCTTTTTATGCAAGACAGAGGCCCAGGTCATCGGAGAAGAAGAGACTACCAAGCCTCCTACGATGAGGTCTGGAGCCATTGGTGCCCTTCTATAGGTACAGAGGCTCCCATGAGTGGACTGAGGCCATTAGCTTTAACAGAGAAGGCCGAAGATGTTAGGAATCAACGATCGAAAGTGGATAAGGAAGAAGCTCTTCCACCTGTCTTCTAAGCTGTCAGATGCGAGCTTCGACCTATATCTAATCTAGGTCATCGAATTTAAATAAAGCGTTACACTTCCCTGACCATCAATATTTAAGTGGGACCTATGTGGCGCATCTTGAGCCGTCGATCAGGATCGTACGTACCCTGCATGCCTCACCCTTGGGTAAATAGCGCAAGATGCCCCACACATTTATGCATTTCTTTTTAATATTGTAAATATTAATTACAGTGTAAAATTTTAAGGTTTATTTGCAAATAGTACCATGAGATTTATTGTTATTGCACTTTAGTCCTTCCTTACGTGTAGCGCCATGTGAGATGTTGTAAACATTGCATGTAACCCTTAAACTTGTGTGGACCTATTATGAAATAATGAAATATTTGTATTTGCAAAATAATCCCTAACAGTTAAGTACTTTATTTTTGTGTATATATTATTCTTATTAAATATTTCCTTTTATGAAAATTTTATAGGAAAATTAATATAGATGCATGCTTCCATGCCTGATCGCATATATTTTTCTTTAGGCATTTTAATCAAATTTCCTATTTATAAAAATACAAAAACATGCATTTTATTCCCTAATTAGACCTAAAAATCCATAAAATTATAAGACATCTTCTAAAATTTCAAAAATTCATATTATCTATATTATTATATATTATACCATAGACCAAAAATCACTAAAAATATAAAATATAAAATATAAAGAATAAAAATCACAAAATCCTAAATCCTTATAAAAATTTGCAAAAATTATCTAAAATAAAAAATTATTTCTTTTTATTTCTGAATTTTCTTTATTATATATATTATATATTAAAATTATTTTGGAATTAATTTGGAGTTATATATTTTTTTATTAAACCCTAAACAATCTTCGATATTATATATACACAGTGTTTTGATATTTTTTACTTTAATCCATAAAAATAGAAAATACTACATAAACTTTAACAAAAATAGAGAAAAATATAGAAAACACAAAATAATTTATTTTCTTTAATTTGACTATATTTTGACTTAAATAAAAATAAGAATAGTTGTGACGTATATACTATATAATACACAAAATACATAAAATATATGTGCTACTATCTTAATTATATATTTTATTTTAAAATCAAAATAAATTAAAATTTTGCAAAATTAAAAATAAAATATTAAATTAAAAATAAAAAAATAAAAATTTAAAAAATAATTAAATATCATAAAAGCAAGAAAATGAGACTTTTTATTTTTATACTAAAGAGGCTTAAAAGGAAATGCAACCTATTTTGAATTAATTGAAATACTTCCTAATATTTTTGAGAATTTTCTAGAATTTTTAGGACATTTGTAAAGATGAAATGGACATTCATCGGTTAAATGTAATGATTTTAGACTTTTATGGACTAATTTGCAATTGAAAGAAATAAATAAACTAAAAGATCATGTGCAGGGGGGACTTGCAATACTTAAAAAATAAAGTAAATAGGTAAATCATAGTATACTTATCTTGAAATCAAAGTTATCAAAATATTCAATTTACTAAAGAAATTGCACTTAAGTCTAATTCAAATAAAAATAAAATAAAGACAAAAAGGAGAAGTGAGATGGAAAATGGAATTTCTCTTCTCTACTCAGGCAAGAAGGTGGGAGAAAGGTGGAGGACGACGACGACACTCAGTTGGGGTTGTGAGGTCCGCGCGCTAGAGAGGAGGCACGCAATTTGGGGCGACGACACACGCAGCGTGCGCGATGCTGTAGACTGATGGTGGAGGTGTGTTGTGCGATGATTGGGGAACATGTGGCAGTGTATGGAGGTTGAGAAGATGATGATGGTGCAGGGGGGTGTTGCAGTGGCAAGAATTCTAGGGCGGTGTACGTCCTGGGCGTGGCTACAGGAGGCCAACGAGCAGAGGGGCGAGGGACGGCCTGCTGTGGGTGGCTGCAGCGGTTTCCTAGAGGAGATGGGTTCTTCTCCTTGGAGTAGAGGATGGTGTTGGTAAAGATGGTGTGGATTGTTGGTTGCTCCTTGTAGTATCCCCTGTTTATTTTTTTCCTTTTTTTCATGTGTGATTTCTCCTCTTTATAGTGTTGAAGGCATCCATTTTCTTTGAGAAGGAGATGACAAGATATCATCTATCAATATTGGGAGGAGGAGGTTGGATGGGACATAAGTCTTGTTCCAAGGAGATTTGAGTTTATTGAAACTCGTCATAATATCCATACCCCTTCTCAATGGACATGTTGTGTTGTACTATAGAGAGAGAATAGGTATTTGTATTATATGTGACAAGAATCAAAGAGATAAACCATTTAATCATTTGGATATTTATAGATATATGACATGTTTTTATTTCATTGGTAATAAGGAGAGGTTGGATGGGACATCCAAATTCTTTCATTGTAATAAGAGGAGATTGGATTTGATTTTGTGCTTTCTTTACATGACAGAGTAAATGGATGATGGCACATGATTTGAAAATTAAAAGAGATAGAAAGAGAGAATGCAAAATGTCCATGTTGTGCCTTTAAATACATAATGCTCATATTGGGCTATTCAACATTAGTGGCATGATATATGAATTTTATGTGTGTGTGTGTATCTTATATTTGGTCTATTGTAATATACCCATAAAATATATATAATTTATATAATTCACATTGATATCTAAAAAGAGCTTAGTAGAGTTAATATAGATGTTTATGTGCTTTGTTTATCGAGTTTATGTAAGGCAAGTTATGCGAAAATTATGATGAATGATGTGGGAGCAAAAAGAATATCTTTTTATGTAATCCAAGTAAATATAATGTGACGAGTTGATGATTCAACACACACCCATGTTTAAATCTTGCTAGTCCCGAGCAAGATAAGATGGACAACAACGAAAGAAAATACTAAGAGGAAAAAATGAGGGTTTGTAGTAGACACACACACAAAGTCTTGAGTTTCCATATCCGAATCACTTATATACACAAACATGAGCAGTGTCAACCCATGGATTAAAGATTTGTTCGAATATCGACCAGACTCGAGTTTTAAGGTTCAACAGCCTTTGAGTTTTCACAAAATCTAAAATGGTTTCAGAAAGTCGATCAAGTTAGATCATCCTAATCAACAAGCATACTCTTTGACCTTGAGTGTATATAAACATTGTTAGGGAAGATTTAGCTTTTATTAGTTGAGAAAGAGAGAAAATAATACAATCTAATGAGGTATCCAATGATTCCCTAAGTCTATAATTTCAGTCCTCACCTGAATTCATGCATATTCTCATTTTATCCAAGTATGGCAGCATAAAATAGGAAGCAATTCATATGGAGAGTGGGACTTAACTTTGGGGTTTTTCGTAGACATCTTTGGTTTATTGCTCTCATTCTTTCCTTTTTGCAAAGCATAACCCCGGACCTCTTTGGCCTCTTTTAAAAATTTAAGTATCATCATTGGACTGCTACTACGGCTTGTTGATGGAGTAGGGCTATTTGGTGGATCTTCTTTCTTTGCTTTACTTTGAACATTTTTGCATAATTGGTGGTATTTGCATTCTGTTGTATTATGATATGACCTTTTATCTTTGCGGAGTTTTAATTTTTAGTTTGGTATCAAGGTAGTATTGATTTATTATTGACTTCTGATATGCCATATTAGGCTTATTTGTTGGCATACCTAGATTAGAGAAATTTTGGTGTATCTTGAATCAAGTTCCTTCATAACCATAGATACGGTTCAGGCATTAGCACAACCAAGAGGACAACTCCTCGCCCCAACTAGATTGTAACCGTATCTCAAAAAATCATCTCAATCAAGCTATATGCAATGTGTAGTTGTTTAATATCTAATGAAGTGTTTAAGAGTTCTACTAGTTACTTAGGTGAGCTAGTTACATGCAGATGTGTACTCACCACTACAGTTAGCGGAACTTAAAGAATAAAGTCAATATGGACCTGAAGAACACTTAAAACTCTTATCTAATGAAATTTTGATATATTAAGTCTGTTAGGGTCAACTTAGCATCAGTCTATGACCTATGCAATGAAGATCTATATTCCCAAAAAGATAGGAGAAAAATAGGAATAAAGTGCATATTTCTAGATCTTTTTGAAAAGTTTTTTATTATGTTTTTCGACAAAGATTTTAAGGAAAATTTGCAATTTTTTATGTGATTTTTTGCTATGCAGTTTTTTTGAAAAATATTTTTGAGATTTTTGAAAATAGTCATGCAATTTTACAAAGTATGTAGATTTTGAAAACATGATAAATATACCAACACCCCATGCTTACCAAAAATCATGTACACATGGTAAAATCAATGGAAAAATCAAATAGAGAACCAAAAGATTAGGTTAGTGTAGTGAAGTAAGAAGGTTTTTTTTGCTATATATGTAACAAAATTTTATTTTTGTGTTGGTTTAAGAGGGTTACTGCCATACTTATTTCATGCAATATACGAAAAATAAAAGTGTGAGAAATGAAAAAATGTTATTAAGAAAAAATACATGTGAGAAGAAACTCATGAAGATGAATGGTTTAACGCCACAACTTGGCGATGTAAGGCTTGCAGTCTTGCAGAGTTAATGTTTCAATAACATGCATGGGTCCATATGTCTCAACAATAGGTTTTAACCTTTGACCATTAACTCTAAATGTGACTTTAGTGGTTAGGTCAATTATTTCTATAGATACTTGGGTTACAATGTATAGTCCTTTCCATTTTGATCTCATCTTACCTGGAAATAATTCAATTTTGCATCAAACAACCGAATTGTTTGATTCTCATGGAATATTTTCCTCGAAATGTTGACGCCATGCCATATCTTGATTTTCTCCTTAAATGTCAGATTGGTGTCATAGGCCTGAGATCGAAATTCCTCAAGTTCAGCTAAATCCTGCAGTCTCTTCTTTCCAGCCTCATCAAAATCCAATTGACATTTTTTATTTCCTAGAGTGATTTGTGATGAATCTCAACAAGTAAATGAAATGACTTTCCATAGACAAGCCGATATAGAATCATTTCTAAGAGTGTATAAAAGGTTGTATGGTAGGCCCAAAGAGCATATAACAAGTGCCGGGACTAGTCCTTGCGATTGGATCGAAAAGTTTTTGGGAGTGTGATTTTTATCTCTCGATTTGATAACTTGGCCATTTCATTAGTTTGTGGGTGGTAGGAAGTCGAGACATGGTATTCAACTTCATTAGTCTTAAGTAATTTATCACTGAAGCATTAATAAATTGGGTTCCTCCATCACTAATGACCAATTTAGGTAATCCAAATCGAGAGAATATGTTGATCAGGAACTTGACAACGGTTACGCTATCGATAGCGCGAGTGGGAATGGCTTCTACCCATTGTGAGACGTAATCAAAAGCGAGAAGAATATACTGGTAACCATGTGATGAAGTGAAAGATCTCATGAAATTTATACCCCAAGTGTCAAAGATTTCAACCACATGTACTGGTTGGAGGGGCATCATGTCACGATGAGTCATTATTCCATTAGTCTGACAGGCCGGACATGCTTGAACAAAATGATGAGCATCTTTAAATATTGAGTGCCAATAGAGTCCACAATGGAGTACCTTGGCAGTTGTACGTCTCCCCGAGTAGTGTCCTCCACAACAAGAGGTGTGACAGTGAGATAGGACACTAGAGACTTCAGACTCAGGAATGCAACATCTCCATATCAAGTCATTACCCTCTTTGAAAATTAGAGGGTCATCTCAATGACAATATCGAGCTTGGTCTTTGGTTTTATCTTTCTTATATCTCGTCCAATCGTCAGGTAGCTTGGAAGTGACGAGGTAATTGACAATGTCCGCATACCAATAAAATTAAGGGACAATCAATATATGTTCATATGGGCAAGTGCCAAGATGGGGAGGCCATGTTTTTGATAGAACTATTGGGTGGAAGAGGTGAAGGGAGTCTTGATAAATGATCGGCAACGATGTTCTTTGCTCCTGCCTTATCTCGAATTTCCAAGTCAAATTCTTGGAGCAGTATTACCCACCTAATGAGTCTAGGTTTGACATCTTTCTTTGTGAATAGGTACTTTGGAGCATAGTAGTATGTGTAAATTATGATATTAGATCCTAAGATGTAAGATCGAAATTTTTCTAGTGAGAACACCACATCTAGCAACTCTTTCTCAGTCACAGTGTAATTCCTTTGTGCATCATCAAGTATCTTGCAAGCGTAGCGGATGGCGTATGGTTTTCCATCCTTCCTTTGTCCCAAAACTGCTCCAATAGTATAATCAGAAGCATCACAAATTATTTCAAACTCAATTGTCCAATTGGGGGTTGCAATGTTGGTGCCTCAGTGATGATCTTTCTTAGAAGAGTAAAGGAGTCGAAGGATTCCTTGGTGGATGTAAAGTCTTGATCCTTCTTAAGAAGTTTGGTGAGAGGCCGGCCATGTTTTGAGAAATCCTGGATAAAGCTTCGGTAGAAACCTACGTGATCTAGACAGGGCAAACATCTTTTATATTGATGGGTGGGCTCAAGTGGGTGATGATTTCAATTTTGGAGGGATCTACCTCCATCCCTTTCTTCTATACGATATTCCCCAACATAATTCCTTGTTTCGCCATGAAATGTGATTTCTCCCAAGATAAGATTAAGTTCATTTCGATGCATTTTTGTAAGACTATCTAAAAATCCTGTTTCCACAAAAGAGTCTCCAAAAATTGAAAAATCATCTATAAAAACCTCCATAAAATCACCGACCATATCAACAAAGATACCCATCATACATCTTTCAAAAGTGCTCGGGGCATTGCATAATCCGAAAGGCATGCGTCGAAAGATGTAAGTTCCAAAGGATATGTGAACGTTGTCTTGTCCTGATCTTCCGGTACTCTTTCCACTTGGTTATAGCCAGAATATTCATCCAAAAAGCAAAACTATTCTTTTCCAACTAACCTCTCAATGATTTGGTCGATGAATGGAAGCGAAAAGTGGTCTTTACGTATAGCCTTATTTAGTTTTCTATAATCTACACAGACTCTCTAAGATGTTGACACCTGAGTTGGTATGTCCTCTCCTTTTTCATTTTTTTACAAATGTAAACCAGCTTTTTTGGGGATGACTTGGAGAGGATTGATCCATGGACTGTTAGCTATAGGATAAATGATGCTAGCACTTTACTACTTGCATCTCTCATTTTTTACAACCTCTTAGATTAGGATTCAACCATCTTTGCATTTCACGAGAGGGTTTGCTATCATTCCAAGTATATGTGGTGCGTGCAGATGGTTGGGCTTATTCCTTTCAAAACAGTAATTTTCCATCCAATAGCTTGAGAATTCCTCTTTAATACTTCCATCAATTGATTTTCCTGAGTTTGTTATGAGTTGGCATTAATGATGACTGGTAGAGTGTGAGCATCATCAAGGAAAGATATTTCAAGTCTTATGGTAAGGGTTTCTATTCAATAAGGGTGGTTGGTGGGGTCAGAGTGGTGGTTTTCATTGGTGTATCTACC
Source organism: Ottelia alismoides (assembly GCA_037367405.1). Classification (NCBI taxonomy): domain Eukaryota; kingdom Viridiplantae; phylum Streptophyta; class Magnoliopsida; order Alismatales; family Hydrocharitaceae; genus Ottelia; species Ottelia alismoides. The sequence goes on along the minus strand of JAZKJV010002285.1, from coordinate 727,651 downwards.
AATGCAATAGTGTAAGAATGGGGTTAGTCAAAATGAGACAAAGGTGATTCCTTAGATGAGCATATGGTCTCGAATGGTGGTTCAATCATTGGCATGACTAGGGATGAAGTCAATGCGTGTTCAGTATCTAGTGTATCCCAAGCTTCATCTAATTCAAAGAATTCTTGTCCAGTGAGAAGGCATTGTGGTTCTTCGAGATCAGAGTTGAGATTGTATGTGGCAATTTGGCGCAACATGTCTTTATATGTGGAGCAGAAGTATTCAGACTAACCTCCAAAGGATCTTTAGTAAGGTGCATAGGAGCAAAATAATTTGTATCTCTAACATAGCACAACAACCATAGTCTTCAGTCTCAAAGTCGACAAATGTGGGGATGATAAGGTCAAAGGGAATAACCTTACAATTGACTTTGAACTCCACTCTCCCATCCTCATAATCAAAGTGTGCCTTGGCAGTGGCCAAGAATGGTCGTCCAAGTATGATGGGAGTTTCACTTAGTGTATTAGCTAGGTCCATATCCATAACAACAACATCTACCGAGAATTGGTGTCCCTGAACTGACTATTACATTCTCAAGTAACCCTTTTGATCTTTTCACAGAAAGATCAACCATTTGCAAAATCATTGAGATGGGTTCTAGTTTCCCAAGTCAAACTTCTCTAAAATAGTAGTAGAGAGGAGGTTAATTGAGGCACCATTATCAGACAATGTGTGCTCCAAGGTCAACTTCCCGATGGTGTATTTCACTAATGATACCCCTAGATCTTTCTTCTTTGTGAGGAGTTGTGAAATGGCATTGGATGTTGCTTGAGGTAGAACATATTTTTCAATGTCCTCATGATTCATTTTACTCTTTCCCTTTGATTTCCTATTTTGGTGTGCATTTCTCCTTTACAAAGCGACAGAAAGCTGGGACTTGTTCAAGGACTTTCAAAAGTAAAATCTCAATGAAAATGTCAGAGAAAAGTTTCTCTAACTCAAGATCTAGGATGGGTGATCTGGAACTTTTCTTGCGAAAAGCTTTAAGAAAAGAGATGGATGTGGTAGGGGAGGAAGGATGACATATGATGGTCTCATTCTGGCCTTCTTTATTCTCAATGTCCTTTTCATCCTTAATTTGGGCCTCATCAGGTGTATTAGTTTGTGGTATGGTGGAGACAGATGTGGTTTTCCCATTTCGAAGAGTCGCGACATTAGCTGATGGGTTGGGGTGATTTGGTGTTTTGAAAGTCACTTCATTTCTAGGCTACTGCAGGGTGGATCCTTGGGTAGATGTAGAGAAACCTTGGGGATGAGTTCCTTGGCTAAAATTATTGGTCTTATGTGGTAGGGAAGAAAATCCTTGATTTTGAGCTTGAAATCCATGTGGTGAAGGTGAAAGATCTGGCTGGTGGTGGGGTGAGGAACGATCCAGGAGAGCTAGCTCTGTTGGTATTAGGATTGGGCAGAGGTTGAGGTGATAATGCTAGAATGTAAGATCGGATCTCGGCAAATTACCGAGCATTCTCAGTGTTGGTTCGTTGTTGTGACTGGTGGGCTTGTTGTTGAGCTGCAACAAGTTGTTGGATAACCAGAGTCAGAGCATCAAAGTTTAAAGATGTGGTTGGTTGATTTATTGGAGGTCCAGTCAGTCATGAGGTTGTAACTAATTTTGAAAGTGGTGGTTGTTATTCTCACCATTCATCCAAAAGATGGTTGCTCTCTTCATCTTGAATTTCTTTGTACCCAATTTACGGTCTCAGGGCTTGTTCTTGGTCATGAGAGAATGATAAACGACCAAAGTCCTAAACATTAGGGTTAGAAGCAACCCCATAGATGTTGTTCTGGCCTTTATTTAGAGCCAAGTTAGGTATGTATTGAGTCATGAGGTCCATTTGTTTGGAAAGTGTTTCCCATTTATCAGGTTTTTGTTTTAGCTATTCACTAAATTATCCGTCATATTCTCAAATAAAGCCCACACAAAGTGTTTATCGCGACTACACAAGAGCCGTAGATAACTATCTTGAATGAAGTTTCTATGCCCTCATAAAATACTTGAACTAACTTCCATTTGGGGATTGCATTATGAGGGCATTTCCTAAGTAACCCTTTGAAGAGCTCCCAAGTTTCGTGAATGAGTTTTTTGATATTTTGGGTGAATGATGAGATATCTTGTCTCAATGCATTGGTCTTTTCCACGGGAAATTGTTTTTTTTATGAAAGCTTCCCTCAAGGCATCCCATGATGTGAGTGGAGTTCTATACTTTCGGAGCCATTGGAGTGCTCGTTCTTTCAGAGAGAATGTAAAGTCCTTCTTATAAATGTATTCCTTTCCTACCCAGGGGATGCTAACTATGTCACCTGCGGATCGAAAATCTAAAACATGTAGGAAAGGGTCCTCACTCTCATTTCCATAGAATTTAGGCATTAAGGAAATTTTTGTCAGTTTTATTTCAAAGTCTCCTACTTATGATGAAATTTGGACCCAATGAACTGGATCTTCAATCACAAGATTGTAGTGTGTGCTAATGTGTGGTGGTCGGTTTAGTGGAGCGATGGTTTAGCAGATAATGACATTTTCCTCCCTTAGCAATTGCAATTGTTGCAAGATGATGACCATTGGATTAGGGAGGGTCTCTTCTCCCATGTCTTTTATGTCAGATTTAGAATCCTACTTCTCACTAGGTTGGGAAGTGTAGGATTTTAATTGATAAGTTGGATCGTACTCAAGTGGTTCTTGTAATGGTTTTTTCAGAGATCGACATCCAAGCATAAACATCACAAACACAAAGCAATTGTTGATTCATCAACTCCACTGAAATTGTCGTAGAGGCAGTTATCTTTTCAGTTTTAACTTTGGTTGCACAACAAATGTTATCACGGAGTTATTGATCCTAAATTTGAGAGAGGTGGTTGTGATGGATTGTGAAAATCGATGTTCTCATTCGGCTGGGGGATCCAGAGTGGGTACTCAGATCACAAGTGATCTGCTCTTCCCGCAAGAACATGTGCCCAACACGTCAAGAAATTACGATTTTTCCCTATAATCCCACGTAGCACCAAGGATTTCTATCTCTATCCTAGGCCTCTATGTGGTGTAGTGCGATGTGTCAAGCAAATTGATCAAGCACATGAGAAAATGTGAATATTTTCATGCTCTTTGTAAAGAAATTTATATTGCACTTGCTACTGGTTCAAGAAATTTTTGATGATCTTTTTAATTAATTCTGATGGTGGTGTGAGTGAGGAATGATGCAACACGTACCTTGTATCCAACGCTTGTCATGCATAAATGATTCAGAAATTGAAATTTTAGAAAGAAATGTGCGTCATAGTTTGTGACATGCTTTTTGTGTTCTTTTTTATTTTAAGTATTTTTTAATAAACTTAAGAGCCTAAGTGATGGAAAAACAAAAAAAAATTAAGACTTACAAGTTCTTGAGGGAAGAGGAGAGAGAGAGTTATTACAAAAATATTATTAAACCTCACAGTAATAAAGAAATCCTACATTCAAATAAAATATAATTGTGAGAAAAGAATCCGTCTTATGGTATAATTGCGGCTGTGAATTCACGCATGAGGTTGTCAATCCCATCAAGAAAACAACTAAGATGGTGTCATGCCAATTATACCTACAATTAATAAGAACTGATTAGTAATCAAACAATGAAAAAATAAATAAAGAAAAAATGTGAGGCGTCACTTAGTAGTTGTTCCACAAAAAATCAAGATCAAAAAAATAAATTACAACTACTTGCACAAAGGGACATAAAGAAATGTAAAGAGAGAGTTGAGGTTCGATCTACATGGACCTAGAAAGATGAACACAATTTAATTCAATTTCCAACTAGGTTTAATTCCTAAAGGAAGAAATGAGACTTTTTGTTTTTTGTTTACTAAAGAGGCTTAAAAGGATATTCAACCTATTTTGAAGTAATTGAAATTCTTCCTAGTATTTTTGATATTTTTATAGATTTTTTTATGGATTTTTAAGATATTTATAAAGATGAAAAGGACATTCAGGAGTTAAAATGTAACGATTTCAGAGTTCTATGGACTAATTTTCAATTGAAAGAAATAAATAAACTACAAGATGTTGAGCGGGGATTCTTGCAATATTTCAAAATAAAATAAAGTAAATGGGCAAATTATAGTAAACTTATCTTGAAATCAAAGTTATCAGAACATTCAACCTAATAAAGAAATTGCATTTAACTCTTAATCCAAACAAAAAATAAAGATAAAAAGGAGAAGTAAGATGGAAAATGGGATTTCTCTTCTTTGCTAGGGCATGAAGGTGGGAGAAAGGTGGAGGATGACAGTAACACTCGGCTGGTGGTGCAAGGTCTGCATGCATTGAAGGAGAGGGTTGCAGAGCATGTTGGAGAGGAGATGCATGCGGGTTGGGGCGGCAACACACATGGCGGTGTGGCGTTGCGTACTGACGGTGAAGGCGTGTGGTGCACAGGCTGGGCGCACGCGGTAGAGCGTGGAGGCCAAGGAGATGACGTTGGCATGTGAGGGGGTGTGGGGCACTGCGACGGCGAGCGGCCTGGGGCGACCTACAACCTAGGCGAGCGTCCTGGGCACGGCTGTAGGAGGTCGATGAGCGGGGGGAGGGATGGCCTGCCACAGGTGGCTGTAGCGGATTCCTGGAGGAGATGGGTTCTTCTCCTTGGGGAAGAGGATGGTGCTCATGAATATGGTGTATATAGTTGGTTGTTCCTTGTATTTTCCCCTGTCTATTTTCTTCCTCCCCTTTTTTCATGTATGATCTCTCCTCTTTATAGTGTTGAAGGCAACCATTTTCTTTGAGGAGGAGATGAGAAGATATCATCTATCATCTTGGGAGGAGGAGGTTGGATGTGACATAAGCCTTGTCCCAAGGAGATTTGAGTTTATTGGAACTCAGCACAATATCCACACCTCTTCCCAATAGAGGTGGTGTATTATACCTATAAAGAGAGAACATAGGATTTGTATTATATGTGACAAGAATCAAAGAGAAAATATTTAATCATTTGGATATATATATATATATATATATATATATGACATGTGTTTCTTTTATTGGTAATGAGGGGTTGGATGGAATATCTAAATCCTTTCATTGTAATAAGAGGAGATTGGATTTGATTTTGTGCTTTCTTTTCATGAGAGAGTATATGGATGATGTCACACTGTTTGGAAATTAAAAGAGATAGAAAGAGAGAATGCAAAATGTCCATGTTGGACCTTTAAATACATAATGCTTACATTAGGCAGTTCAACATTAATGGCATGATATATGAATTTTACATGTGTGTGTGTGTTATATTGGTGATAACCAGGATTTTTCGATGGTCTAAAGTAGTCTACACAAGGCAAGAACTACAATGTTGCTGAAGCGACTGCTCACGAAATCCCAGAAAATAAAAAATTAACCCACAATCAGAATTAAGCAATAAAGGCAAAATATGTGGAGTTAAAATTTATTATAACTCTACAATAGATGTGTATAGTGTGAGTATGTAGAGGTCGAATACATAGAGCAAAACTGGTAGATTATGCAATGAGGTGTAAAAATGTGATGTGTGCTTCTTGACTAGTTTTCTATTATTTTTACAGGTTTCTAAATTTATATATTTCTTCATTTTTGTTTTTTTATTTTGTTAATCGTGTTTAATTTATGATTTTTTTATTTTCTTTTTATATTTTTCAAATTTTTATAAATCTTTTTCTTTTAAATATGTAATATAGAATACATAAGACCACATATGCACTACTACGTAATATAATTATAAAAACAACTAAAATAGTCGAAATATAATAAATAAAGTCTTTTGGAGATTTTAAAAATTTCTTACTGTTTGTGTGATTTTTTAGTGAATTTTGCTAATTTTTATATATTTTTAAAGTCTAAAATATCCTAACTCAAGGATTAAGAAAAATAAGTAGAATTAATTTGAACATTAAAAAAATAAATAAGTTCCAAATATCTTTATATCAATTTTAATATGTAGATAATAATATAAATAAAATCCAGAGATAGAAAATACATTTTTGAAATTTTTGTGGATTTTATATCTTTTCATACTGAATTTTAGAGCTTTTTAATTTTTAATTTTTTTCTATTTTTATAGTTTTAGTTTTGGATTTGCAAAATAAATAAATAAACATAATAAATATTTTTTTTGAAATTTTTAAAAAATGTTTTTTTATTTTATTGGTATTTTTAAAGCAAAACAGGGAATATTTGTGCCCTATTTGATTTTTTAAAAATACTAAAAAGTCCTAAATTGCAAAAAAAATGGCGTGAAAGTTTGTGCAATCAGGATCTTAATCCTATTTTTTGGTGATTTTTGGAGCATAGACACTATATTTAATAAATAGAGAAAACCAACAAAAATGCATGTAATGACATGGGCATATGTAAATAAATCAAAGCACGAGGTGAACATGTAATTTTTCCAAAATATTATAACTACAATTTAAACTTCTTAGGCCAAAATGAAATAGAAGTACATACAGGGGCTCAAGTGTAAAGATTCCAAAAATTCACCTCACGTGAGACCGCACGTGAGGTGATGTGGACTGCACTCAACTGGAATTAATAAAACTACCATGATTTTTTTTGCAATTATTACAAAACTATATAAACAAAGGATGAAAGTTTCTAGACTAATTAAAAAATACAAATACTGAGAAGGTACCAACTATAAAATACCCCTCTAATGCACGAGGACGGACGGTCTGGATCGTCCACTCGCCATGTGTCGTGTCTTCCTCGCATGATACTAGTTCGGCCTTGCATGGATCATATTAGATCCCATAGCAGGGATCAATGGTCGGGAGGTGGTGCATCCAACGATTGTTGGAAAATCTGGAGTGATGATGAGATCGGAAGGCTGGAAAGGCCTTTGGAAGAACAGTCCAAGAACTCACCGATGGCAAGTTTAGATTTGCTCGCCTGAGCTCCTCCGACCGTCTAGGACGCTAGGGCTAGGGGCAAAATGGAGCCTAGGCTCCACCACTTCAAATGGTTGCTTCATGACATACACCGGAGTTCCGGTGAAGTCGTACGAGCCCGAGAAAGGGAGCTCCAGGTACCTGCTCTACGCAAAAATTGACCCCACAAGGGATCTCTTTCCTCGAGGACCTACAACAAAGATACACACAAGAAAATAAAAATGGAATGGGGGCTTTATTGGGTGGAGTGGAGGTGTTGGCGACTCAGATGGGAGTGCTCCAGTGAGGTGGGAGAGTGGGAGCACCCAATCCCAGATCTAAATAAGATTTGGCTGGATGGAAGATGGATGGGAGAAGGGAAGCGACAGGAAGAGGACATGAGCATGAACTACGAAGATAATTAATTAGGCTAAAACAAATGATTAAGCTACAAATTTAATGCAAGAGATAAGTTTAGAAGCTAAAGTATAAAATAAAAGCGAAGAAATGGACCTTGAGTCGATCAGAATCGGCGAGGTGGAACCTCACGACCAATGGTAGCCGGAGATGGTGGAAGTCACCACCGAGCACCTCCCTCGATCCAACCAAGAGCGAGGCGAGATCCCTGTCACGGAGCTCAAGCCCTGGGATGCCGATGGAAGGAAAGAAAGGGACAGAAATGGATTCATATTAGAAGGGGGACTCAGTTGGAAGTTATGTACAATAGGACTAAATAGGGGGAAGAACGAGGGGAAACATGCACGACAATGATCCGTGGCTCGAGGAGACGCTTGCATGTGAATCAACAAGGATCGAGGTGAAAAAGTGCAGAAGAAACCTAACCCAGTCGATGTTTGTATCGACTTGGGGAAAAGAGAGAAGAACGATCAAACGATAGGGTTGCCAGACCTACAGGACGAGGGGCAGGCAATTGACCAAAGTCAACTAGTGCCTCAACTTGATTGGTCTACGTAGACCAACCAAGAAAAATCATCTTAAAATTATTTCTAATTTCAATATTAATTAATAAATTTATTTATTAAAATAAAATTAAAACAAATATTCATTATTTTCTATAGTATTTTATTATTATTTTTATTTATTTATTAGAACTATTTATTTACATGTTAATTTTTAAGGTTTCTTTATAGGTATATTTATCTATATTTTATACATTCTATTTTATTTTACTTTCTTATTTCATATATTTATAACTTATTTTTATATACATAAATATACTTTTATTTAATTTTTCTAATATAATAATTATGCTTGAATAAATAGGTAGAATTAGTATATAGGCATAAGTATATGTATTTCATTTATGTATTTTATGTTCTTATTTTATTTTAATATTTCATTTCTAGTTTTATTTTAGTTTCAATATGTACATATATTAAAAAGAATATTTAAAAATTATAAAAATACAAAATTGTAGAAATAATAAATAATAATCAAAATCAATATTTTATTCAGGTATATTGTACAATAGGGGTCCAAAAGCTAACTTTCACATATTAACTCCAAAAATTATCAAACCACCTTAATTAAATAGATTATTAAAAGTTATATGCAATTAAATTTTGATATATTTTTCATTTTTTATTTAGGAGATATTAGTCTGGGAAGTTGGGATTTTGAATTTTTATTTAGAGCATAAAATGTACATAATATATTATTTTTGTATGTATTTAATTTATTATTTTTCTATATATTATTATCTACAACTTTCATGTACAAAGTTTCTTTATTTGTGGTATAAAAGTGGAAAATAAAATCGATCTTAAAAATGAATAAATGGTTAATAAAAAAATGAGAATTTTATTGAATTATTGGCCCTTATCTCCCCCTACTTTATTCCTTAACAATCAAATCAATTTTTGACTTGGTCTCAGGGTTTAGGGTCATAAAATACCTTTGTCCTTTTATTCTTTTTTTCTTTTCTTTGTTCTATAATTTTGGCATTAAAAATAATATTTTTATATACAATAAATGGAATAAAGAATGAATGTTAATTTGTACAAATTAATGTTATTTATATATATTATCTAGGGGTTTTAAGGCCAAAATGATAGAATAAAGGTGATGAAATGGTATTTATCACCCCCTATACTTGCCTTTTCTAGTCCCTAGCAAACACTTTATGCAATAAATGCAGAAAAATAAAATAAAGAAAAGAAAAAGAAAGAAAGTGGATTGAATTTTATTTTTAAACTTGTCTTCACAAAATCAAAGTTTGGAGCTTAAGCCGGACATTTGGAATTTAGGTGCGGTCAAAACCTTATTGGGAAACGGATTTGAAATGCAATAGCATTCGAGAATCCCAAAACTTTGCTCAAGTCCCCTCAATAGTCAGGTCAGAATACTTCAACTCATACATAAATCCTTATGACTATGAATCTCACTTGTACAATGTATGTGATAGAGGCTCCCCTCAACTGAAATGACAAAAAGATTGACTTCTCAATATGACAACACAATGATTCCCCAATCCAGCAACTCTTATCTCGAGGAGCGAGTATTCCCTTCTAAGTTAAAGTGGCAACCAACTCAAGAGGAGGGGGTGAAAAGAAGAATAAATGTATCCACTATAGCTACCTATCCTCGGATGCATGACTAGTGTAGTCAAGTCACCCAATTGTAGGCTCACATGATATGATTTTGAAGCTCAAGCTTGCTCATTGACTATACAAATATATACACTCCAGCAGGCATTTATTTTCAATCAGGCCTATCCAATTTTTTAGAGTTCTTGATTTTTTTTATTTTTTTGAAATACTATATACAATCGTATTTACATAAGGAGTTTTTCCTCTTGAGCCAATAGACTATCCCTCTTTTGAAGCATTATTGCAACCCACACTCTCTTTTCTTCAGACGTCTCTACTATTGAACGGGTTGGGTTGCACTTCCCTCGCTAGACGAGGACAAATGTTTCCACTCGTGTGCATCTCTTACCGGCAAATCCAATCCCCTCACCAATCCAACTAAGTTGAGCCAAGTGAAAGTTGCAGGTGTCCACATTAGGCCATTATCAATCAAGAGCCGTGTGTGCTCTGAAATATTCTACTTAGACAGTCAAGAATACATTGAACCAAGTCCCACGATTCTCAAAGAATTAAGTTAACTAGACCTAAAGTACCTTAATTCTAGTTCCTATAAGGTTCCTGTGATTAGGTAGATTTAAGGTCCAATCAAGCTCCATTCTTCGGAATTTACTTAGACTTTTTCAATTATCAAACTCAATCCGAAAAATGCAAATGTTATGCACAATGCAATGAAAATGTTTTGACATGCAATTTTCAAACTTTGGGAGTTTTTATGGATTTTTGTTTTGCATATTTTTATGCCATTTTTCAAAAAGATTTTACAAATGTTTTTGTGATTTTTGAAAAAAAGGATAAGAAAATAGGTACAAAAATTTATACAGGGATGCATCTTATTGTTTACAAAAGTTAGGGTTTTTAAGAATTTACAAGTGTTGTGTGATTATAAATATTTATATATTTAATAAAGAATTTTGTATTATGTATATATTCTTGAGACTTATTTGAAAATGATTTTACAAATAATTTTGAAAACTATAGTCCAAAATATTTTTTCTAAATAATTTTTACAAAGATTTACAAATATTTGGAAAACATTTTGCAAAGGTTTTTCAAACAATATATATATTCAAAATATATTTGCAACCATATTCCAAACCATTTGCAAATTATTTTTCAAGATATTTTTATTCCACACAAAGAAAAGAAATTTTTACAAATAAATATTTTACGAAGGTTGGAAATATTTAACAAAACATTTTTCAAATAGTTTTGAAATGATTTTTCAAAAAGATTTTCAAAATATTTTACAAACATTTTGCAAAAAATACTTTTACTTGATTTATTAATCAGTAAATACAAAAAAAGAATTTGAAGAATAATAGACATCTTTTTATTAAGTGATTTAATGAATTGTAAGTATATATATTATTTTATACAGAATTTTAGCCATATTTATTAAAAATAAGAAAGTACAAGTTATGGCTAAAGTATATACGCAGTATATTCGTCTCCTCTATACTTAGCTTGAACTATGCCCTCATAGATCAGAGAGAAAAAGAGAAGACATAACTCGTACTGAGTATAGAAAAGTCTAAAGAATAAACAAATGAAGAAATAAACAAATGAGAAGTCGACCGTCCCCCTTACACATAGGATCAAATAATCCTAAGTACAGTAGACTGTACACAAGGCATGGAGGGTCAAGGGTGGGAATGAACAGATTGTACTCAGACTGTCACTCGCTATACTTAGGGTAAGATATCCCTAAGTATAGATAAGAATAGGAGACAGTGGAGGGGATCAAAGAATGAAAGAACTCGGGGTGCACACCCTCCTATACTTCGGAGAAATTACGTCCAAAGTATAGAAGACTGACAAAAGGGGGCAAAACCTTTTCGATAGAAAAAGAAAATTGAAAAAGAAAAGAATACAAGAAGAAAAGGCATATGAAGATATAAGAAGAGATCAAAGAGGATGTACGCATCACTCCCCCTATACTTAGGGTAAAAGATCCCTAAATATAGGCAACAATAAGAATGATGAAACAGAAAGAAGAAAGAACACTCAGCTCGTCCACCCTCCCAGACTTAGGATAAAGTACATCCTAAGCAAGGCAACACATGGATATGGGGTGGATGAGCGAAACGGTGGATGAAAAGAAGAAAATGGAAGCAAATGTACAACGAAATGGATATAAAAAGGATCAAGAAGGTAGAAAGCGGACCTTCTTGCAGGACTGCTGAGGAATAGATTTGACAAGGTGTAAGTCGATATTGAGGTCCTCAGCTGACAAAAACCAACCAAGGGTTGACGTGGAAGGTATCCTCAGTGGTCCTAGGGTGAGAAAACACATACAGATCAGTGTAACAAGTGTGGATCGATCCGGCCTTAGGTGTCTCGCATATATCAAAGTGAAAAGGCTCAAGCTCATCAATGGAAGTAGTCAAGTCATGTTCATCCTGACGAGTCTCAGCTAGGTCAAAACAAAAGGGAACGATCTCATCTGTGGAAGTAGTAAGGTCATGTTCATCCTCTAAGGTCTCAACTGGATCATCAATATCATCAAAAGGCCCGAATTGATTGATGAAAGCAATAAGATCAAATTTAGCCTCATCAGTCTCTACAATTCTACCCTCAACTTAAAGATATCAATCGTGTAAATCATGCAGATGTCATCAATACAACGCCAATCACAGGGATAAGGAGCTCCAAGGTCTATGCATTCCGAGTCTTCCTCCCTGTGGAGGAATTCTTGGGTCTTACCATCAGTCATAAAGCAAACTTCTCTGATATCAGTGGATAGCTCATTGACCTCGAGGTCAGCTAAAACAGGTGTAGTCACATCAAGTGCAGGTCTCTAGTCAACAGTAGGTGCAGTGATGACCATAGTGCTCCCATCATCAGGGCGGAAACAAATCTCTCATGATCCTTAATCAATAATGACTCTCGTAGAGGCGAGAAAAGGTCGTACTGGGATGATTGGAGAGTGCTCTGCAGTAGTAGGGGTCTCGTGAGCAATCCGACAAAGTCAATAGTGTAGCTCATGCCCTGAATCCAAACGACGGTATTTTCTAAAATACCCTTTAGCCTCTTGATAGATCCATCAACGAATTGAACGATCATGCTAGTTTTCTTGAGAGTCCCTACAAGAAGAGATTGTACCAATGAGAAGGGTATTATGCTAATTGAAGAACTTTGTCAAGGAGAGTGTGATCACATGAATAGTCAGAAATGGTGCATCTAATGAATGGTGTAGCAATGTTCCCTTTCCTAAAAGAAGGGTAGTGGGTGATGACGTGGGCAGTGACCATGGTCAAGATATGACACTCATATCTTCTCCTTCGCTTTCTCTTAGTGGGTTGAGGAGCAGATAAATGGATCATGGCCTGGCAAAGTGGGGCATCAATTATCTCATGAATAGTAGCCACCACTTCGGGTCCGATCAACATTTTTTGAATTTTTGGACCTCTTCCATACAAGGGAGGAGGTCGGAATCATCATCTACACAAGGACGAATAAGAGCAGTCTGCACAGTGTCATCCTTGGGGTCAAAGGTGGGACAAGGGGTGAATGCGTGTGTGGTCAAATGATCTGGCAAGTGGGCCCTCTCCTCACAAAATGAATCAACAATGTGTCTCCCAAAATCTTTTTGTATTTTTAAATTTTGCTTATTTTTTTATATTTTGGTGATTGCAAGCTCTCATAAAAATATTTGAATGAACCCATATCATCAAATGGTGAAGCAGTATTATGGCTCTTATTTATGCTAGTGAGGTCATCAATCCTCTGTCTCATATGTTCCATCATTTGGGTCAAGTGCTCAAGGGTGGACTCCATGAGAGGTGACTCCTAAAGCTCATTCTCGAGTGGATGAGGTGGTGAAAAATGTGAATACGGTGGTGGGTCAAAGTCCGAGTCCTGAAACAGTGGGTTAGGTGGATATTCAAAAAAAGGATAATCAGGAGCAAGATCCTCTTGATAACAGGGAGGTGGATCAAAGTCAAAATCTGCTTCCTGAAACAATGGATTAGCCGGATATGTACAAAAGTCAGGAGCAAAGTCCTTCTGGAAAAATGGAGATGGACCTGCTGGAGGGCATGAGGGATCTGCAAAGTCCGAATAAAAAGCGCTCCAGTTAGCCATCTCTGAAGCAAAAGGAAGTGATTGGGAGAGCACAAAGGTTAAATCAAGAGATGTGATGAAAAGACGCAAATGTACAGAGAGATCGAGTATACACACAAACAATCACAAACAACTATACACAAAACAAACCTCTCATTTCACCTACTCAACTCGGTGAAGACCGTGAAAGTTCGATCTTTTTATCTTGTCTGTTTTAGAGTTAGGTGAGAAGACAAAAAATGTACAAACACTTAGGAGGCCTAGGATTGGAGCACTAACCTTAGTGTGTATGTGAGCAAATGAAAACGAATACAATGAGGGGTACTCTCATCAAGATAAATATTTTTCTTTTTAGTTGATTTTAGGGTCGAGTAATATTAGCAGTCCCAATTTTATTGATTACCATTTTTTATATTTTTAATGAAAATGCACGAGCCTATCGAGAAGTCAGTTTCTTTAACAACCTAGGTGGTCAAAACCAGAGGGAGAGAGTCGAAAAGGTAATGCAAGAAACAAATCGATGATGAATGTTAAAGCATAAAATGCTCACCTTACCTCTAGCTCTCTATATGTAATGATGCTAGGCAGAATTGAAACTTATCTATATGCAAATGCAAGCTGATGAAATTGCCCTAGGTACAGGAATTACTATTGACATGAATAATTGTATGCTAAACACTTAGAATAGAATCAAAGGGTCTGGTCTTGGAGCCTCCTCGGTGCCCGACACAATGGGTCCTACAAGCGTTGTATGGAGGACTCTCGCAGCGTGCGGTTCTGAACTAAGTGAAGAGCAATTCAAAACTTGACTAGGTCCAAACGAGAACTATAGGTACATGCAATGATTTAGGCGTTTGACCTTAATCTATCGACAAGCAAACCTATACTAGGGCTCAATCACACAAACAAATAAAATGAAATCGAGAATCAAAGAAAAATAAAGCGATGAAAAACGTAAGAAAATCGGCAAGGCCCCCAAGGGAACAATCCCTCGGGCAGTGGACCTCATGAAGTATAGAGTGGCATAAGAGTCCTGAATATTACAATAATAAATGTCTCTCTCTCGCTTCAAATTACAAATTATCTAAATAAAATAAAGACTCAAAATATTGTTTTCAACAATCCTCCAAGTCCTTCTTTGTTGCCACTTTCTGACAACTAGGTCAAAAAGTCAGCTCTGCTTCATGTGGGTGCGCATGCGCTCCTAGTAGAGTACCTCCCTCGATCCGCAGTACCTCGTAGCAAAGTCAAACAAGGAGAGGTGATTAGACAATTAAACAATTATATCAAATAAAGTAGAAAAATAAATGTAAAATACAAAAGAGACCAAGAAGACACAATCAAGTAAAATCAATCCATGCATAGTTGCTCCCCAGCAACAATGCCATTTGATAACTAGGATCTTGTGAGGGTCTAAAGTAGTCTCTGCACAAGGTGAGAACTACAATGTCACTGAAGCGATTGCTCACGAAATCCCAGGAAATCAACAATTAACCCACAATCAGAATTAAGCGATAAAGGCAAAATATGTGGAGTTAAAATTTATTCTAACTCTACAATAGAAGTGTATAGTGTGCTAGTTCATAGAGGTTGAACACATGGAGCAAAACTGGTAGATTATGCAATGAGGTGCAAAAAATGTGATGTGTGCTTCTTGTCTAGTTTTTTATTGTTTTTGTGTGTTTTTAAATTTATATATTTTTTAAAAAATTTGTTTATATTTTCTAATTGTTTTTAATTTATGATTTTTTATTTTTATTTTATATTTTTCAATTTTTTTAATTCTTTTCCTTTTAAATATATAAAATATAGAATATACAAGACTATATATGCACTACTAGGTAATATAATTATAAAAACAACTAAAAATAGACAAAATACAATAAATAAAGTCTTTTGGTATTTTTAATAATTTATTACTATTTTTGTGATTTTCGAGTGAATTTTGCTAACTTTATATTTTTAAAGTCAAAATTATCCAAACTCAGAATTATTTGGAAGATTAAAAATACTAAATAAGGTCAAAAATTCTTCAGATAAATTTTAATATATACATAATAATATAAATAAGAGAGAAAATATTTTTTTGGATTTTTTGTGGATTTTATATCTTTTTAAACTGGATTTTGGAGCTTTTTTATTTTTATTTTTTTCTTTTTCTAATTTAAGGGTTTTTAGTTTCTGGAGTTGCAAAATAGATAAATAAACATAATAAATATTTTTTTGAATTTTTCAGAAATGTTTTTTTATTTTTTTCGGTATTTTTAAAGCTAAATAAAGAATATTTATGCTCTATTTATTTTTTTTATAAATACTAAGAAGTCCTAAATTGCAAAAAATATGTCATGAAAGTGTGTGCAATCAAGAGCTTAATCATATTTTTGGTGATTTTTGGAGCACGAACACTATATTTAATAAATAGAGAAAACCAACAAAAATGCATGAATTTGCAGGGACACGTTTGTAAATAAATCAAAGCATAGGGGTGAACATGCAATTTTTCCAAAATATTATAAATGCAATTTAAACTTTTTGGGCCAAAATGGAATAGAAATACACCTAGTGGCTCAAGTGTAAAAATTCCAAAAATGCACGTTATGTGAGATCGCACGCGAAGTGACATCACTAGTAAAAAATATTGCATTAGCCACGCAATCAAGCCACAATAAATATTACCGTGGATAAATCTTATTGACCACGGTAAATTACCGTAACCTGAAGTTAATTGCAATGATAACTACCATGACCAAACTTGTTAGGCTACAGTATTATTAACATGGATAATGATGGAACTCCTGTAATTAATTCAAATTCTTTTTATTTCATTGCCTCAGGAGCACATGATGGTACTTCAACACCCAAATGATGGGTCTCCTATCTCTCTAGATGCAACATATATATACAAGCTACTGGACCTGAACATCCAAGATGCGTGAGAGGAGTAGGAGGAGGGGTTAATCCATTCAAGTACTATGGAGGTAGCGGCCAAGCAGATCATAGCTTACATGATCGAGTCACAAGATTAGAGGTCTTGCCAGGAGATATAGAAAAATCAGTTGTCATTACCAAAGCACAAGAAGCATCATCATCGAATGGTAGCCGTTCATCACAAAGAGAGTGTTCATCGTCTGGAATGAGCAAAAGCATGGGTGCAAGAAGAGATGATGATGAAAATTCATAAGATGATGTAGATTTTAGTGATTTTGCTTTAGATGATTAGCGATTAATTGTAAACCAATCTTTGTGTTACATTTATTATTAGATTTCAAAGATCATAAACTTGCTAATGTTTTATTAGCTAATTGAACCTTAATTACCACTTATTTTGTTAAAAACCTTATGTTGACATGAGGATTATGCACTTTTTCAATTTGTGTATTTATGCTTATCATAAGTTTGTTTGTTAGCTTGTATGTGGATTTATCGTGTATATGCATTGATGAATCCTCAATCATCACTCTTTATTCTTTTATTTAGCTATAAATATTTGCAAAACACCATGTATATGTTTGTGAATACAATAATTTATCAAGTTGCATGCTTTTTGTAAATACCAATAATTACCATGTTTTTGTACAAAAATAAAAGAATAAAGAAATAAAGAAAAAGAGGGAAATATTTAGAATAAATATTAAGTGACCTGAACCTAAGAGAGGGCCCAATATGGGCCTGATCGCCAAATAAAATAAGTAGATAAGATAGGGCAACTCAACCTTGTACAAAACCACCCTCTTATGTATATTTTTTACTTTCTTAAAAATAAAAATAAAAATGTGTTTCCATATTTTGTATATATATTTCTAAAAATAAAATAAAAACCAGAAAAATTAAATAAATAAAAAAGAAAATAAATTCTCTCTCTTCATTGTATATATACCATGTATATAGAAATAATGTCTCTTTATTTTACCCTTGTAAATAAATAATAAAAATCAAATAAAAATTATTTTATATCCTAAATTTTATGTGGTAAATAAATAAAATATAAAATTGGGATAATTGTACAAAAATAAAATAATAAAAATAAAAATGGAAAATAAATAGGTATTTATAGATGTATATAATATTATATGGGATTGGGGAGCCTACACCCATGTGTAGGTAACTTACCTACACCCACCTCTTGTTTCTTAATTTTTTTGATTTTTTTGAAATGGATCTTTAGGGGATTTACTTAGAATATTAAATGGAATATGTGTTTCAAATTTCATGTAAAACAGACATTCCTAACAACTCCATCGGAAGGGGCCGATTTCAGCAAATCTCAGACCGTTGAAATTTGACTGTCATGATGGATAAGTTAGAAGTCTCAAAATAAGTTGAAATTTGAATGACGATATGGTGATATATTGTTATCTAAATTCCCCAAGGAATTAATTCAAAAAAATAAAAAAAAATTGAGGGAAAAAGAGTTGGGTGTAGGTAAGTTACCTACACATGGGTGTAGGCTCCCTTTTCCCATATTATATAATGTATATACAAAAATTTATTTTTCAAAAAAATAAATGAAAATCACTAAAAAATTCTTTGAAAAGTAATACACATTTTTATGTTGTAAATATTTTGAAATAAAATCTTTTTCTATTTATTTTGAATTTTCAAATAATTTCGGGGCTGGAATTTTCTCATTGGTCCATGGGGGATTGTTGAACCCTAGTCAACTCCCCCCCGGACCACAGGATCCTCGTGCCGACCCGACTTCACCAAATTTTAGCGTCGTGATCCGATCGCCATTTACCCAAACCCGAGCCCCGATTGTTGCTCAATGATCCAAGATCCACGCTCGATCTTATTTCTAGGGGTCTGTGCACCGATTTGCTCACCCGACTCCCATCTTCCCGGAACCCTACCAGTATATAGCCTCGCCTGGAGCTGCAATTTTATGCACCTTTGGACCCCGTCTTCGACCCCAGTGACCTCCACCTTCCTCCTCGAGTGACAGCGAGCGCGGGAGCGTATTGCAGCGAGTGTTTGGAGGTGTAGCCCTAGGTCCGGCGACCATCATCGCCGAGCTCCACCACCGGCGTAGCTCGAGCATCTAGAGGCATCTCTCCATCGAGGCAACGGCCCTGGGAGGTAGCAGACCTCCACCACAGATGTTCTTGACCATCAGGTACTCTCTTTAGCTAGTAGCTTAGCTTGAATTCCAGATTTTAGGTTTCGTGCCGCCAGCCTTCGTCGGCCAATTCCCGACCATCCGATCATTGATTCAACCATCCGACCATCCCTTCACCGTCACGAGTCTTCTCTCCACATTCTACACCCATCCACTCGCCCTGGTTCGCCCCGGAACCAGGGTATCAGATCTCCTCCGTCGCCGCTCGCCGGAGACCCTTGCCGCACATCACCCGATCACCCCCTTCGCCTGCTAACAGGCCGAGGCAGTTTGCCCTCGACCCCCCTTTCTTTCTGTGCAGGATTGAAGGCCTAAGGACCTCATCTGGAGGTCCTAATATCGAATCACAAAAGCTCTAGCTTCTCTTCATCGCTGGGGACCCTCCAGGTCCTCCCAGCCTCATCGGAGCAGTCCAATCGCTGCGGACCACCTCCAGCCTCGATTTCCCCATTGCAGCAGCATCGGAGGAGGTCTCCACTGCACGCAACAGTCGTGGCGAAATTCGCCGGTGAAGTGTTCTTCCAAGAGCCTCCATTGTCGTTCGATCGAGTCTCTCGCCCCAGTTTAAATCTCGTCCATCCGTTCGTTGGAGGCTCGTAGCCACACGATCCATCTGAGGATCAGATCCGAGGCGTCGATCAGCGAAGGGGCATCCGTAGTTCTCCACCGTCAGATCTGAGATGGATCGCCCCTCAGCCGTTGAATCATAATAAAGGGGTAAATATAACTTTGGCCCTCTTTAGTTTAGCGTTTATAGTTTAGTCCTGTAATTATTAGTTGTAATTGTTTTTATTTTAGAATAATTGCACTTTGGACCCTAATGTTTTGACATATTGGATTTTAGTCCTTCTAGTTGTGAAGCACGTGCTTCGACACGTGATGTTTTGGGATAATTGCATGTATGGGCTTGGGCTTTTATGGATGTTATGGTTTGAATCTTTATTAATAAGAATGACATTTATGCCCCTCTGAGTGTGAACCTCGTGCCGCCCACGTGCAGCCTTAGACTTTTTGCAAGTTTCGCCCCACCTTTTTAAAAGTGTTATTTATTGGGTGAAACTTTTCTGAAATTGCACTTAGGTCCTCGTGAGCTGTCTGTCTTCTATTGGTTGAATAAAATATCAAATCAATTCCAAAAATCATGAAATTTGGATACATCGCCCCTACCAATGTGTAAAAATTTCACTATTTTTTTGGACATTTTTGTGTTGTTTTTCTATTTTTAGAAATTCAAAAACCTTCATTTTTGCTACTGTCTACATTTAAAAATCAACTAAAAGTACTAAAAACGTTCCAAAAATTCTAAAAAAATTGTGGTGTGTTTGTTTTTGTGTATTTTTGCTGCTTTCCAAATTTCATCTTATTTGGGACTTATAAAACCCCTAAAAATTAAAAAATCTTAAAAACCTTATAAAAATCATTAAAAATTTTAAAAAAAATCAAAAAATGCAATTTCTTTTCATGTAGCTTAATTTTTACTTGTAGTTTGATATAAAATTATCTCCAGATTTTTAAAGGTTATTTATATATTTTTAAATAACCTTTTAGATCTTGATGTACAGTAACTTCTTGTTTTTGTCTTATTTCATTTTTATAAAATTAACAAAAAAATATAAAAATATGAGAAAATTACCAAAAACATCTGAAAAATCATAAAATCCAAAAAAAATTATTTTAATTTTCTAGTTTATCTTTGTGTGTTTAATAATTTGTTGATTGTGCTCTTTTTGTCTTTTTCTCTATTTTTTCTCATAATTAAAAACTACAGAAAAATTAAAAAAAAAACAGAAAATCCACCAAAAAATAGTTTATTCATTAGACTACTTCGTAGGCCTTCGTCCAACCCATGCTCCTTGTGTTCGACCCTGGTCGCTATACCAGGTTAAATAAATAGTGAGACCGCTATTCAACTTGTTGACTATTTACTTTATTTTGGTGGTCTTAGTTTTCTTGTTGATTGAGCCTCGCTATTCGGGTTGCAACGACCCTGATTATTTTTACCTTAGCCCGATAGTGAGAATTTTCGGTCAACAGAATGGCGCCGTTACGAGGGAGCACGACTTAGTAGTCTTTTTCTTTTTGTTTTTGTTCGGTTTTTAGTTTCACGGCTTTTTCCGCGACTTTTCTTTCTTTCACGGCTTTTTGTGGCTTTTTCGTATTCTTTTGTTTTTTCTTTTTAATTCCTTTTATTTTATTTTTGTTTTTGTTTATTTCATTTGTTTATTTCCATTTTTTGCATATATTTTATTTTATTTTATCCACATTTTCATAATAACTTGGACTGATACACTTCTGTTTGTGATTCTTGCGAGGGGCTGAGGACCGAGGCGGCTTTTTCGGGAGCCGACGCAACCGCGGAATCCAGAGGCGGCTCTTTTCTGCATAGAGTCGCAGGAGAGCGTGAGGAAGTGAATGGGAGTGCGGGAGCTGATGCAACCGCGGGAGCCAGAGGCGGCTCTTTTCTGCATAGAGCCGCAGGAGAGCGTGAGGAAGTGAACGGGAGTGCGGGAGCTGTAGATAACCGTAGATAGCCATAGAGTAGTTTTATTTCTAGATTCATTATTGTTGTAATAATTCAGGGACCAGAGACACTTTCAGACTTATGGATTGTCGGGGTCTGTTTCGTCGAGCACCGGTGTGCTCGGGGCACCCCATCGAGTTTTCTGCCGGTTTTAATTTTTACGGCTTTTATTTTATTTTTTTCGAGGATTTGGCCTTAGCTTAGGAATTTCTGTTCTTGTGAAGTAATTGATTACAACCCCAGTCTAATTAGACTGCATGTGCATATAGACCGTTTAATTGGACCTAATTAATTAATCAATAAGAAAAAGCTAACCTGATCACTCGAGGGGTCACGTGCCGCTAGAGGCCGTATACAACACTGGCAGGATCTGTTGTGGCGGACACAGATCAACATCAGAGACCGGTCTCCGACCCATCCCGTTGACCCGTTAGCTACCATTCTCTTCCTGTAGAAATTCCTGTTAAGGTCGTTTTCTTCGCTGCATCATATAGGTAGGTTTATTATTGTCTTTACTTTTATGCACGGATCACCCTGCATGTAGACTGCTGGAGTCATGTACGCATCTCTTACTCTGCATGCATCATTGATTTCTTTGCGCATCGGCTTTTTCGTCTTCTCCCCCCATTTTTCTGGACTTAATAAAATCAGGAAAATTGAAAAATTTGTTAGGCGATTGTTTTATTTGAAAAATACCTAAAAAAGAGAAACCATAAAATGGGACTGCTAAAGCAAATTGGACCTAAAAATCATCTCACAAAAAAATCTTGTATTGGGACAGCCACATTGGATGGTTTGATTGGTCGATAGAGTGATCTGCACCCTAGGCGAGAGCCACATCTGACCCCTCTTCAGACTACTGCTTCTGGGCTAGTTGTTCTCCAGTAAAGTGGGCCACGATATCCTTCACAGAGCGAGCCGATCGGGTAGCCGGTAAACGGTCCGCGGCTTGTACTGGATGGGAAATATATAGTTCAAGATCGGGACAGTCTCCTGAGGGCGTTGGATTCCCAACAGCTCGCTTAATCGCTCTGTTAGACTATTTTATCACCAAAATAAAAAAAGACAAGATAAAAGACCGAACTCTTACGGTCATCAGCTCGCGTTGCGTTGGTGAATTTGGGTTTGCTTGACCATCCTGTGTGCTTTACATATCCATCCGCCTGACTCGCCAGATCAAGATGATTGTCGGAGGTCCCTTAGGCAGCCTCTGGTTGCACCGCTTACGAGCACTCCAGCCCGTTCATCTAGGTTGGTTCGTGAGAGCCGAGACCCGCTCTCCGAGCCCGAGTTTGCTTCCATCCTGTCCCCCCCCCCGACCACCTTTCTTCTGATAGTCTTGAGGTACCTGATCAGAGAGAGCGGCAGACAGATGATATTTCGACACCTGAGCTTGGGACTTTTGCCTTTGGAGAGACCATGGCAAACAGCATCGAGGACCGCACCGATGGCCCGAGAGCCGAGCAGACATACGTGTTGGACCAGGGTACGATCAACAACACCTTGATAGATTCCCTCGAGACGATGCAGCAGCAGATCAGAGATCAGGGAGCTTTCATGGTAGAGATGCGCCGGGAGATGGAGCGGATGAGAGCCGATCGTGAGCAGCGCAGACCCGGTGGACCAGAGATACCTGAGGGAGAGCAGCCAGTACAGCCAGCTCAACCAGCAGCAGGATCCCGCTTGATGAGAGCGTTGCACAACCCTGGTGCAACTCTAACCCACATATGGATCTTGCTACCAGCCATAGCAGGGGACTTTAAGTTCCCGCCGCAGACTATTCAGTTGCTTCCCCCCTTTCACGGACTCGCCACCGATGAGCCACATCTTCATCTCTTGGAGTTTGAGATGATCTGCAGCACCATCCACGATCGACAGGTGGACGAGGACACTATTCGGATGATTGCTTTTCTGTTCTCCCTCGTAGACAGAGCAGCCAACTGGCTGAAGCATCTGGGGAGATTTGTTACCACCTGGGAGAAGCTTCGCACTGAGTACTTGAACAAGTACTATTCACTCAGGAGGACGAATGCAGCGAGGGCCTTGATCAGCAACTTCTCCATGCTTCCCAATGAGAAATTCCATGAGGCATGGGAGAGGTTCCTAGAGCTTACAAATAGATGCCCGCACCATGACATCTCTAAGCCGAACCTAGTTCAGAGCTTCTTTTGCGGGCTTACACCAAAGCTGCAGGGGTTGGTCAATGCATCATTTGGAGGCTCTTATTTCGCCAAGGATGAAGATCAGGTCTGGGCAATCTATAAGGAGATGGCCTAGAACTATACAGTGATGTCCCAGACCCGACTCTACACCCAGGGACGACCCCAGCCACAGGCCGTGCAGTTTCAGAGGATAGCACAAGACGATGCTGGTCCTTCTGCTTCGTCAGCGGCAGCAGCACAGGCCCAGTCAACGGCTGCTGACATGGGTATCATCAGCGAGAAGCTGGACCGGATCGAGTTGATAGAGAAGAAGCAGTGCTAGGGCATGACGCAGATCGATCAGATGGCACAGACGCTGAGTGACCTGAAGACACAAATCATGTGTCTCCAAGAGGCACAGACAGCTTCTCAGTCCCGTCTCAGGTCACGAGCAGACACCGACAGCATCAGCAGTTCGGCTCAGCCTTTGCCCAGTACCAACATGTTCACCATGTTCAGGCGGAGCCCTACCAGCCACAACAGCAGCAGTACATTCAGTCACCACCACCTTAGGACAGTCAGATGGTGGTGTATCAGCCGGATCAGCCCATGGCAGTACTCCCCCCCACCCATCTACGAGCAGGAGCCGTTGATGGATGTCAACGGGATATGGTATGACTGACCCCAGCCCGGTATCTGACGAGACCATCCCAGATTCCGCTGTCGGCTGGAGGTACCAGTTCCCAGCAGCAGCCTCCAGTTCAGGGTTGCCAGTACAGCCAGCAACGGGATCATTAGCAGCAGCCCTAGTTCCTAGCACACCAGCAGCCATCCCACAAGAGAGACCAGTATGGTCCTCGTCCCTAACAATAGTGACAGTCTTGGAGGCAACAGCAGCCTCAGTAGGAGTATCACTCACAGTACCCTTCTTATCCCTCTCACCACCAGCAGTAGCCTCATTACCAGCGAGGCCACCTGTCAGGTTCTCAGGGCCCTCCTATGAGAACCCAGCCTTAGATGACCTAACTCTCCTCATCTCCGATCAGCAGGCTACCTTCTGACGGGAGATGGACGAGTTTAGGTAGGAGATGAGGGAGATCGTGAAGGGGAAGGCCGCCATTCCTGCACAGATAGAGTCGAACCCGAACAACCTCAAGAGGAAGTCTGAGCAGGTAGAGTTCACAGAGACCACTACTCCTAGTGACTCCCTTGGCGATATTTCTGCATATCTGTTTGATGCTGACTTTGTTACACTTAGGAGCGGTAGGATGCCAGCAGGCGGCACCTCGTCTGAGCGATGACCTCACGCCACTTCAAGAGCGCCAGACGAGGAGGAGAGTGGTGTTGATGCCGCTCATACACATGATGATGACGGTCGTGCTGACGCCACCATGGACATTGATCCAGCCGATGGTACTGAGGCCGTCGATTCACTAAATGGAGGAGGTGGTACTGATGTCATCATACCAGTTGCTGAGCTAGAGCGCGATTGATGAATACCCATTCATCACTCTTTATTCTTACATTTTAGCTACAAAAACCTATGCACATGCATGTAGATATGTGTAAATAGGGTCAATTAGCAAAAGCATGCATGTTTGTAAATACTTATAATTAGCATGTTTTTGTGCAAAAATAAAAGAATAAAGATGAAAAAGAAAAAGAGGGAAATATTTAGAATAAATATTGAGCAACCTAACCCAAGGGAGGGCTCAGCATGGGCCTGACCGCATAAAAGCCAAGTAGAGGGAGATAGGGGCTCACACATGTATATATTTGTAAATAAATAAAGTTATACATTTTCCTCACCCAAAAATTTGTTGTAAATATTTGTATATATTTTGTATATATTTAGAAGCTATTAAAAACAAAATAAAAACTTAAAAATCAAAAATCCAAAAAGAACCTTTCACCATGTACATAGATCATTACCCTTTACTTATTTCACCTTGTAGATAAAGTCATTTATTTTCAAAACTTTTTGTACATATTCTATTGTATATATTGTAAATAAAATAAATAAAAAGAAATAAAACAAAAATCAAATAAAAATTACAAAATTAAAATACAAAAATATATTGTATATATACCTATGTATAGCTATATAATGTACATACCTTATCCTTATTTCCAAAAATTAATTAAAAATCACCAAAAAATAGAAAAAAATAAAAGAAAAATATTTCATGTTGAAAGTTTTTGCAAAATCGGCCATTTGCTGCCTCATTTTTTAAGTGTCAAATCTTGTCCACGTGGCAGCATCCCACTGGTCCACGGGGAATGTTGACCCCGGCCAACTTCCCCGCGGACTCTTTCCTTTTTGAGAAGATGCGCGCCGCCCCGCCTTCGCCATTTTCTCCACGCGCCTCCAGCCTGTCGCCCACGCAAACCCCGCGCCCGGATCCTTCGCCGATCATCCGACATCCTCGCCAGATCCTTCGCCGTGAGATCCACGCATTCCATAGCCGTCACCTCCCAACCCTAATCGGGCCTGCAGCTATATATAGAACCACCTCCGCCGCCTCCACGCCTCATCTTTGGCTCTTCCCCTTCTTCCCAGTGAACTCCAGAGGCACCGCGAGAGTGACAGCAAGCGATCGCCCCTGTTGCAGCGAGGCGAGGAGGCGAAACCACTGATCCGGCGTTCTTCGCCACCGTTGCTCCGCCACCAGCGTGAGCACCGAGCCTCGGGCCGAGACGACCCTTGAGGCTACGACCAGGAGCACCCCCTGCTCTTCCCCAGTCTCTCCGACCACCAAGGTAACCCTTTAGCCTTTCCATTTAGCGTAATTTTTAATTTCCCCCAATTCGTACCTCCGACGTAATCCGTTGATTCCGGCCATATCGTGTATCTTCTCGATCATCGGAATGCACTGTCACCTTCGCCATTCCCGCACGCACATTCTTCACCCCTTCGCCCAACCCAGATCGCACAGGATCTGGGAATCGAGCTCCACCGTCCTCCGCTCGCCGGAGCTCGCTCACCCCGACACACCGTTCACCCTCACGCCGCTTCTTTGGGTCGAGGCACTTTGCCCTCGACCCGCGAAGCTTCTGGGCTATTTTGCAGGTCAAGAGGAGGCCATCTGAGGCCCCCTCACATCCAGGCCAGGAGCTCATCTCCGTCGATCTCGCCGGAGCCCCTCCAGGGCTCGGCTGGGCCATCGGAGACCACCACCAGCCGCGGGACAACATCGCCGACCTTCTCCGACCTTCAGAGGCAGCTGAGGAGGACCACAGTACGCGCACGAGGCCGGCGAAGCTCGTCGGCTGAGTGTTCTTCCAGTATCCTCCACCGCCGTCAGATTGACCCCGAGCTCCAGATTCAATCACGATCGTCCATTAGAGGAGCAGCTTCAACCGTCGGATCTATTCGAGGGTCGATCTCCACCGTCGATCCAGCGAAGCTCAGCCACTTCGTCCGTCTACCGTTCGATCTGCAACGTGGCAGCACCTGGACCGTCGGATCACAGTCGAGGACCCAGCCTTGGGTGCCACCCCTTTTTAGCCGTCCATCAATCCACGTGGCGTCCATCCATCGGCTCGACTTAATAAAGGGGTAATTTATCTTAGGCCCCCTCGTAGTTTGTGTTTTTAATTCCAGTCCTGTAAATATTTTATGCATTTTATTTACGTAGGGTAAATTGCACATTGGACCTCGTACTTTTCAGTATTTGCATGTATGCCCCTGTTTGTGTGAGCCACGTGCGTCGTCACGTGTGTATTTGGTGTATTTGCAACTTTAGCCCTGTAGTTCTGGTTGTTTATGAATGAATGAAATATTTTTGATAATTGCATTTATGCCCCTGTGAGCATTTTATTTCCGCATGTGCGTCTTTTAGTGGGTTATTTGCATAACAACCCCTGGACTTTTTGGTACGAGTTACCAGAAGGTCCTCGGACTTGTTTTTTCTTACATATAGGTCCCTGAGTGCCCCAAGCACGCGCTACGCGCGTGACTTCTTGGGTATTTTGCACCAGGACCCCCAGAACTTTGGGTATTTGCACTTTGGTCCCTGTACACAGTGCCCCCTTTTTTATTTTTGAATAAATATCAAACCACCTCCAAATTCGATGAAAATTTGAACATGGCTCCTGCCATGTTGTGGGATTTTTGAGAATTTTTGAGGACATTTTTGATTTTATTTAGTATTTTTAAAAATTCAAAAACCTTCTTTTTAGCTACTGTCTAGGTTTAAAAATCCCAAAAAAATATAAAAACACCCCCAAAAATTCTAAAAAAATTAGCTACTGTTCTTTGTTTGTTGTTTGATTTTCTAGCCAATTTTGGCTATTTTTCATCGCTTAAAAAAACCTAAAAATCTAAAAACCTTTAAAAACTCATAAAAATTATAATAAATAATCTAAAAATCCAAAAAACAATAATTTTGGTGTCCAAATTTTCCTTATTTTCTCTAGAATACAAGAAAATTACCTCCAGGGCCCTCTGAGATTCTTAGATATTTTATCTTTGGGTTTTGGGCCTTGCTGGACAGTACCCTTTCTTTTGAGCACTGTTTGATTTTTAGAAAATAAAATATACCTTAGAAAATTATCAAAAATTCACCAAAAACACTTAAAAACTTAAAAAACATAAAAACCATTTTTCTTGAATTTTTGCTTGATTTTTGGTGTGTTAAATAAATTGCTAAAGTGTGTTTATATCTGCCTTCTTTTATTTTCTTCATATTCTAAAATCCTAAAAAAATATAATTTATTAAAAATCACTAAAAATATTTTCTCTGTATTTTATTTCATTTCGACTACTTCGTAGGCCTTTGGCCAACCCGTGCTCCTTGTGTTCGACCCTGGGAGCTATACCAGGTTAATCCCATAGCTAGGACCGCTTGCCTTGATTGATTGATTTTATTTCTATTTCGCGGTTCGATATTTTTCTTGATACACATCCGAGTGACTGAGGTCGCAACGACCATCTCAGTTACCTGATTGCCTTAGTTGCTCGGGGTTTTTGTGTAATCAGAATGGCGCCGTTGCCGGGGAGCACGGCTTTGTAGTCATTTTTCCATATTGTCTCTCTATATTATCATTGTTTTCTGACACTCTCTCTTTGATTTTTGTGCGAGGTACTGCGTGGACAACTTGGAGTTTATTTTTTGAGGACCCGCATGGGAAGAAGAGCAGGGAGAGGAAGAAGAAGAATTTTATTTTTTTGAGAGAGAACAATATTGTTTGTAATAATTTAGAACTTGGACATTTGTGGACACTTGTAACTTAGCGGGTCTGTTTCGCCGAGTACCGGTGTGCTCGGGGGACCCATTTGGATTTTCGCGGCTTTTTCTGCGGTTTTGATAGCTAGCTGCCTTTTTCGGTGTTTACGCGGTTTTTCTCGAGCCCCTAGATTTAGGAATTTCTCGTGCTTGCGCCGTAATTAGTAGGGTCCCCACACTTAATTGCTTGCCTGATCCTATAGGACGTTAATTGGACCAACTAAAATCATTAATAAAAATAGCCGATTCATTTTCTTCCGTGGCCTACGTGTCGTAGCTCGTCCCACAAAGCGCTTCTCCTACCCCCGTTGTGGCGGGCAGAGGAGGGACGGGCCAAGACCGGACTCTTTGGCTTGGAGGACCGTGATCGGTTAGACGGTTCTTGCGATAGAAATTTGCTCATCTAGGACTCGGTTTTTCCTCGCTGCACCATTTAGGTAGTTTAATTCTGTCTTTAAATTCTGCGCGGATCACTTGCATGTAGAGTGCTGGAGACAAGGTATGCATTTCTTTCTCTGCATGCATCATTGATTTCTTCGCGCATCGGCTTTTTCGTCTTCTCCCTCTGTTTTTGGCTTAATCATCAGGAGAATCGGAAAATTCGTTAGGCCGCTTGTATTTATTTTGAAAAAAATTAAAAAGAAAAACAAAAAAAAATTGGGACTGGATAACACTATTGACCCTAAAAGACACTCACATTAAAAATTTGTCTTGGGGAGAGCAACCCCCTCCTTGTATGGTTTGGATGCGTGAGAGAGTGACCCGCACCCTAGGTAGAGCCCTCCGGTGCTATTTCTAGCTGACTACCGACTCTTCCGTGCAGGCCAGTCGGTTGGAGTAGCATCGGGTATCCTAACAGGTCACGTAAGCGCTCTGATATTTTGTGTGTTCACTAAATAAAATTGACAAGATAAATTGACCGAGCTTTCACGATCTTCAGATTGTGTTGCGTTGGTGAACCGGGGGTTTTGCTTTGCGATCATATTTTCTCCAGATCCCATCCGCCCAACTCGCCAGATCAAGATGATGGGTAGACGATCTCTTAGGCAGCCTTTGGCTGCACCGCTTTCAGGCGCGTCTACTTCACCATCTAGGTTGGCCCGTGAGAGTCGAGACCAGCTCTCCGGGCCCGAGTACGATTCCACCCTGTTCTCCCTCGATCCCCTTTCTTCTGCTACTGAGAGACATGAACCCGAGGAAAGATGAATTGATTTGACAGAACCTGAGTTGGGCTTATCTGATTTTGCAGACGTCACTATGGCCGAAGCCGGCAGTTCAGATGATCAATCCCGACAACCCGAACATTTTGTACTAGACCAGGGAGCGATCAACTCCACCCTGATCGCATCATTAGAGACAGTACAGAAGCAGCTACGCGATCAGGGAGCTTTCATGATTGAGATGAGAAGGGAGTTGGAGCGACTCAGAGAAGAGAGAGATCAGAGCGAGCATGAGGACATTCCTGATGCTGATGCAGAGGCAGCAGCCGCAGCAGCGGCTGCCGCAGCGGCAGCCGCCGCCACAGCGGAACCACCGAGACTGATGCGGGAGTTACACAACCCCGGGTCTACACTGATGCACCATTGGGTGGTGGTACCTGCTATCGTGGGGGATTTCAAGTTCCCTCCGAACACCCTGCAGATGCTTCCTCATTTTCACGGACTTGCCACTGAGGAGCCCCACCTCCATCTCCAGGAGTTTTTGATGATCTGCAGCACTGTCCACGACCGTCATGTGGACCAGGATACGATTCGGATGATGGCCTTCCCTTTTTCACTGGCAGATAGAGCAGCCGCCTGGCTGAAGCATTTAGGGAAGTTTGTTTACACCTGGGAGCAGCTCCGCACCGAGTACTTGAACAAGTACTATCCACTCGGGCGGACGAATGCAGCGAGGGCCCTGATCAACAACTTCTCCATGCTCCCTAACGAGCAGTTTCACGAGGCATGGGAGAGGTTCAGAGAGCTTCTGGATAGATGCCCACACCACGACATTTCCAAGCCGAACCTAGTTCAGAGCTTCTTTAGTGGGATGACGCCAGAGCTTCAGGGTCTGGTGAATGCTTCTTGTGGCGGGTCCTACTTTGCCAAGGACCACAACCAAGTCTGGGCCATCTACGAGGAGATGGCCGAAAATTACATGGTGATGTCCCAAACTCGGTTGTACACACAGAGATCTCAGCAGCCGCCAGGACCCGTGCAGTACCAGCGGATAGCACGGGTTGATGCAGGTCCATCCAGTTCGTCCACAGTTGCAGCCGCACAGGCAGAGTCGGCCGCTGCGAACATGGGGATTATCAGCGAGAAATTGGACCGCATGGAAATAATAGAGAAGAAGCAGTGCCAGGGCATAACTCAGATGGAGAAGATGGCACAAACTCTGAGCGACATGAAGACCCATCTCTTGTGTCTTCAGGAGGCACAGACGGCTTCTCAGCCCCGTCTTCAGTCGCGAGGCGATTCCGGCGGCAGCCGCAGCTCGTCCCAGCGCTCCAGCTCCTTGCAGCAGCCTAGACAAGTTCACCTTGTACAGGCGGAGCCGTACCAGCAGCAGTAGCCCTCTTACCAGTCACCACCATCTCCAGACTTACAGATGGTGGTATATCAGCCGGATCAGCCTCTGGGAGTACTCCCACCAGCCCCTTACGATGAGGAACCGTTGATGGATGTCAACGGGATTTGGTATGACCGTCCTCAACCTGGAATCCGACGAGACCATCCCGGATTCAGGTGGGGGAATGGGGGTAACCAGTCCCAACAGCAGCCAGCCGGTCAGGGAGGGCAGTACTCCCAGCAGAGAGATCACCAGCAGCCCCCAGCATACCAGCCACACCAGCCATCATCCTTTGTACCTCGTCCCTACCAGCAGCAGGGACAGACTTGGAGACGTGAGCAGCAGGCTCACCAGCAGCAGCATCCTTCCTCTTACCCCTCTCAGCCGCAGCAGCACCAGGTCCAGCAGCCTCATTACCAGAGAGGCAACCCGTCGGGCTCCCATGAGAGCCCCGCCTTGGATGATCTAGCCCACATCTTCACGGAGCAGCAGGCTACATTTAGACGGGAGATGGACAAGTTACGCCAGGAGATGCGGGACCTGATGAGAGGAAAGGTCGCCATCCCTGCACAGATCGAGCCTAATCCAAATAACTTGAAGAGGAAGTCTGAGCAGGTAGTTCACACTGAGCCTACCACTCCTAGTGACTCATTTGATGATATGTCGTCGGATCTATTTGATGCTGATTTTGTTACACTTAGGAGCGGTAGAAGACCATCAGGCGGTGCCTCATCTGAGCGACAACGCGAGGATCCATCTAGAGCGCCAGATGAGGAAGAGGAGAGCGGTACTGATGCCGCACATGATGATGACGGTGGTACTGATGCCACCCGAGATGCTGATTCCACCGGCGGTACTGAGGCCGCCGCTTCACCATATCGAGGAGGTGGTACTGACGCCACCAGCAGAGCCGAGCCAGCCCGCGGTACTGAGGCCGCAAGACGTCTAGTTGTAGAGCCAGCTAGAGGTGGTACTAAGGCCACCAATATTCATTCTGATAGAGATGTTGTCTTTCCTCGTATGGATGTATCTCAGAACTCTATTTTGAATAAAGGAAAAGGTTTAGTTTCTTCTGATCCCACTGTGGTGAATGATGTATGTGAGGATCCGGTCATCGAACCGTCTAGGCCTATTCCTAGTCCTTCATCTGAGAAGGACCCTGTGATCCCCTTTCCTAGAGCCCTTGAGTTGGGGAAGGGGAAGAAAAGAGAAAAAGATCCAAAAAAGAGAGAGCAGGAGGAGTTCAGCCAGAGCATGATAGACCGATTTCACATCCAGCTGACCCTCCATGAGGCTTTGCAGCACATCCCTCTTCTTCAGCGATCCTTGAGAGACAGGACCACAGTCAGGAGGAAGAAGAGGAACAACACCGCAGAGATTCATGTGTTGACAAAAGCCACGTGTTACGCGATCCAGAACCATCTGCCGACCAAGAGGCCAGATTTAGGAGCCCCGTATGTCAGATGTCAGATTAGTGAGCAGAGGTTCGACCGTACTCTATTAGATAGCGGATCGTCGATCAACCTTCTTCCGGCAGCCCTTCTCGACCACTTAGAGTTGGGCACTCTTAGACAGAGCAGGACATACCTTCAGTTTGCTGATCGGTCTGTCAAGAGGCCAAAGGGGTTGTTGCGAGACGTTGTCGTCACGATTCAGGGTTTGCAATTCCCCGTGGACTTCGTAGTGCTGGACATGGAGACCCCTGACTTGTTGACCGATTCCCCCATCATCCTCGGTCGCCCGTTCTTGGCCACAGCCAAGGCGGTGATTGACCATGACAGTGGGAAGGTATTCTTTCGCGTCCAGGGCGAGAGTATACAAATAGAGACGGTTAAAGACCACAGAACCAGAGATAGATCCCGCTCAGAGGGCAGTACAGATTCAGAACAGCTGACAGATACAGAGCCAGACATACACCAGGACTGTGATTTTGTGATCACAGATGATGAGGCAGCTTGGGCAGATCCTGCAGCACAGACCATCCTCTCATATTCAGATACAGCTGATGCAGAGATGATAGCAGAGGATAGTCTGGAGAGCACAGCCCTGGTTCAGGATACTATTGAGTCAGCAGAGTCGGACCTTGATCGTGACACGATTTTCAGTGACGGTGGTACTGATGCCACCGCAGTTGATACAGATCCCTCGGATTCAGAATCTGATTGGGCAGATTGTGATGATCAGATGCCAGACCTGGATCCACCTGAGCCTACAGATGAGGAGGAGGAAGAGGCAGAGCAAATCAGAGACAATGCAGAGGACCCGCCTTCTCCAGATCCAGTTTGTGAGAGTTCTTTATCATTTTCCCAGGCAGATTTGGCAGAATTGTCAGCATACACACATCTTCTTCAGAAGCCAGATTTGCCAGCACCCAGCTGTCCAGAGCTAAAGCCGCTCCCTACTTTGCTGAAGTATAGATTCCTTGCGGGAGAGTCTGAGACGTACCCAGTCATCATCTCCGCCGATCTGACTGGAGAACAAGAATCCCGTCTGATGGGGGTTCTTGAAAAGAACCGCAAGGTGATTGGATGGAGCGTAGCAGATCTCCATGGGATTAGTCCCTCGTTGTGCTCCCACCATATCTATCTCGAGGAAGGGGCAAAGCCGTCACGTGAGTTCTAGCGGCGACTGAACCCCAACCTAAGAGAGGTTGTCATGAAGGAAATATCAAAATGGTGGAGTGCAGATTTTATTTATCCCATTTCCGACTCCAAGTGGGTTAGCCCCTTGCATGTGGTGCCCAAGAAGACGGGCATCACGACTGTGATCAGTGAGTCGGGAGAGGAGATTGCTACACGAGTACCCACCTCTTGGCGGGTCTGCGTTGACTACAGGAGACTCAACCAGGCCACCAAGAAGGACCATTTCCCCCTGCCTTTTATTGATCAGATCATAGAGAGACTGGCAGGGAAGAGCCATTATTGCTTCCTGGATGGGTACTCGGGCTACAATCAGGTGGCCATCGCTCCTGAGGATCAGGAGAAGACCACCTTTACCTGTCCCTTCGGTACATACGCCTTTCGACGCATGCCATTTGGGCTATGCAACGCCCCTGCGACTTTTCAGAGATGCATGCTGTCAATCTTTTCGGACATGGTAGGGGAGTGTTTGGAGGTCTTCATGGACGACTTCTCGGTTTACGGCGACGGATTCGATTCCTGTCTTGACTGCCTAGACCGAGTGCTCCAGCGATGTATTGCTACCCGCTTGGTTCTGTCTTGGGAGAAGAGTCACTTCATGGTGACTCAAGGGACGGTGCTTGGCCACATCATCTCCAACAGAGGCATGGAGGTTGATCCGGCCAAGGTTGACGTCATTAGAAAACTCGCACCGCCGTCCAATTTGAAGCAGCTACGGTCATTTCTGGGGCACGTTGGTTTTTATAGGAGATTCATTCATGATTTCAGCAAGATTGCCCGACCGTTGACTGACCTCTTGACGAAAGACACCGAGTTCCTTGTCGATGACAAGTGTCTTTCGTCCTTTGAGACTCTCCAGCAGTGTGTTATTGAGGCTCCTGTCCTTCAGCCACCCGATTGGTCTCTCCCATTCGAGATCATGACGGACGCCTCTGATTTTGCCGTAGGGGAAGTGCTGGGACAGAGGAGGGATGGAGTGCCATTTGCCATACACTACGCTAGCCGCACATTGGATTCCGCCCAGCGGAATTATACGGTCACAGAGAAGGAGATGCTAGCTGTAGTGTTCGCCCGAGATAAGTTCAGATCATATATCATTGGATCTAGAGTGACTTTGTTTACAGATCATACCGCCATCAGATACCTCATGGCAAAGAAGGATGCCAAAGCCAGATTGACTAGATGGATCCTTCTACTCCAGGAGTTCGACATTGAGATCAAGGATAAGCCTGGAGTCAAGAATGTGGTGGCGGATCATCTCTCCCGATTAGAGCAGCCTGAGGATTCTGAGCAGATTGATCCCATTCGAGACACCTTCCCAGATGAGGCGATCCTTGCTATCGCCTCACTCCCGTGGTATGCCGATATTGTGAACTTTCTCGTTGCAGGGAAAGTCCCACAAGATTGGCCCAGGCAGAGGCTTGAGACCTTCCTTGCGAGGGCCAAGTCCTACCACTGGGAGGATCCCATCCTTTACCACGAAGGAGGGGATAGCGTCTGGCGTCGGTGTATTCCTCAGGAGGAGCATCATAGTGTCCTCACTTACTGCCACAAGCTTGAGGCAGGAGGACATCATTCTGGGAGGAGAACGGCACAGAAAGTGCTCCAATCCGGCTTGTGGTGGCCTACACTCTTCAAGGACTCTGATGAGTTCGTGAAGAGGTGTACTGACTGTCAGAGGATGGGCACTTGTGGACAGCGTGATATGATGCCGATGCAGCCCATTCACTTCTGTGAGGTTTTTGACGCATGGGGCATCGATTTCATGGGTCCATTCCCTAAGAGTCAGGGATTTGAGTACATTCTGTTGGCCGTAGATTATGTTAGTCGTTGGGTTGAGGCTATTCCCGCCCGAGCCGCTGATGCGAGGACAGTTTGCAGATTTTTGAGGAAGCACATCATCATGCGGTTCGGGGTTCCACGAGTTCTTATTTCTGATGGGGGGTCTCATTTCATCAACGACCAGGTAAAGGCCCTTGCTAGCGAGTTCAGTATAGACCATCGTGTTGCCACACCTTACCATCCACAGACGAATGGTCTAGCTGAGGTGTCGAATAGGGAGATCAAGAATATTTTGCAGAAAGTCGTCCGCCCTGACCGAAAGAATTGGTCACAGCTTTTGGACTCGGTCTTGTGGGCATATCGGACATCTTTCAAGACTCCATTGGGCACATCTCCCTTTCGTCTCGTTTATGGCAAGCCATGCCATCTACCTGTTGAGCTGAGGCACAAGTCACTTTGGGCAGTTACAGATATTCTTATGGATCCAGATGGTATAGGAGACCAGAGGAGGGCAGAGTTAGCTGCCCTGGAGGAGCTTAGAGATGCAGCTTTCTCAAGCAGCCTACATTATAAGGAAAAAGTGAAGGAGTGGCATGATTCTCATATCAGCCACAAGCATTTTGAGATTGGACAGAGAGTATGGCTGTTTGATGCGAGGCTTAGATTATTTCCAGGGAAGCTACAGAGCAAATGGAAGGGACCTTACTTGGTCAGAAAGGTACACGATAACGGTAGCATTGATATATCTGAGTTATCTTCTGAGAGTACCTTCCGAGTGAACGGCCAGCGGCTCAAGCCATTTCTAGATCATGAGCCGTGGGATGTTATTGTTGCCCCGATTCATTTTGCGTGAGATGTGGTCTCTTGACTCACATCTTTTGCATCTCACGCCTGATTTTCACTGTTCCTCCGCCTGTATAGATCCAGTTATCCATATCATTCTATTCTTTAGTCCCACATCCCTTTTCTCATCCTGTGATTATGCTATACTTAGGGTGTACTTTACCCTAAGTATAGGGGGGAATGTCGGACCTGCGAGTATTCTTTTCATTCTTTCTGCTCCTGTTTTGCTGCCTATACTTAGGGATATTTTACCCTAAGTATAGGGGGGGCAGAATCTGTATATTCTTCACTCGGATTTCCCTTCATGTACAGCTTGCTATACTTAGGATTAGTTAATCCTAAGTATAGGGGGAAACCACCGAGTCTCTCTTATTCTATTCATTTCTGTACTTATCCATTCCTTTTCACTTCCCTATACCAAGCACGAGTTATGTCTTCTTCATCGCTCTCGACTCTGAGGACATCGTTCGAGCTAAGTATAGGGGGGTGTGTATATATTTCATATATACTTTAGCCATAACTCGTACTTTGTGTGAGTGTGTTAATAAATAAAATGGCTAAAAATCACAAAATTTAAAAATTTTTCATGTACATAAACCTCTTTTATCCTTGCACATACATAGCTAGTGTACAAAGTTTTTTTGTAAAAATGATTTCAAAAACCTTTGGTGTAAAGATTGTGTAAATATTTTTGTATCAAAATTATGTATATAGTATAAAATTTTTCCAAAATGTTTTGAAAATCAAAAGTTTGCAAAAATCTTGTGTAAATGTTTGTAAATATCTTTTTGCAAAACTTGCACCTCATTCATTATTCATGATTTCAAAACATTTTTCAAAAATTTTGCATGATTGTAAAATAGTGTGTAAATAAGCATATTTTTGCACATATGTATATAGTTTTTCTGGATGATAGTTGACATTTAAACTAAGCCTGGAATCAAATTGAGAAATGGAGCTTGATTAAGATCTTAATCCACCTAATTTCTAAGAGGAACCTTATAGGGCTTAGGTTTAAGGCTTTTCAGGTCCATGGTGACTTAATTCTTTGAGTCCACTAGGCTATGATCACATGTCATCTCAATGAGCCTAAGTAGAGCACTTAACAACAACACATGACTCATATAGATTATGGCTTTACTTGGACAACCGCACTATGCACCGAGCTCTCTACGGATGAGGTGGTGAGGAGGCAGTCTTCCTTGGCTTGGGGTAGCATATGAGGGTAGTACTTCTAGGCGGAACCTCTCTTCTTCATTTAGTGAAGGAAGTGCGTCTCAACTTGGTCTGGTTGCCATGAGGTCTAACGACGGGAGTTGTGGGTTGCAATAAAGCTTCAAAAGAGGGATAGTCTACTGGCTCAAGAGGAAAAACTCCTTGTATATATGCTGCACATGTACATGTTGTATAGATGCACTCGAAAAAAAAATGTGCAAAAAGAAAAGAACTCCAAAAAAGTGGTGGGTCTGAGAGAAAATGAGAATCCCACCGGAGTATGTATATAAGTGCAATAAGCAAAGCTTGGTTTCATGATCCACCTATTGTAGCTTGCAGCAGGGAGACTTGGCTACACTGGTCAGGCTCCCAAGGGTACTTGGCTACACTGGCCTTGACCCATTCTCTTCTTCCCCCTCTTCTTGAGCCGGTTGTACTTGAACTTAGAAGGGAATACCCCGCTCCTCGAGGAAAGAGTGGCCAGATTGAGGTCATAGAGTTACCTTGTTGGGGAGGGTTGTCAAGTTGCCATTTCTGAGGTGGAGAGCTTAGACCTCACTTTCACAGGACAAGAAAAGATTCATGGTCTTCAGGGTTTGTGATTGATGACTTGTTCTGATCTGGAGCATTGAGGAGTCTTGGTTATAGATTGGTGGAACTTAGAGGCTGTTAGGTTTTAAGCTTAAGTCTAAATAAGGTTCCGACACATTAATAATCCAAAGATCTGATTAAGCTCCATACCTCAATTTAATGAAGGCAAGTTTAATAATCAACCTTGATCCATGTACATTCTCTTTTTCTTTTTCTTTCTTTCTTTTTCACTTCTTTTTCAAATAAGTGTTTGCTAAGGGACTAGCAAAGTATAGTATAGGGGGTGATGAATACCCATTCATCACTCTTTATTCTTACATTTTAGCTACAAAAACCTATGCACATGCATGTAGATATGTGTAAATAGGGTCAATTAGCAAAAGCATGCATGTTTGTAAATACTTATAATTAGCATGTTTTTGTGCAAAAATAAAAGAATAAAGATGAAAAAGAAAAAGAGGGAAATATTTAGAATAAATATTGAGCAACCTAACCCAAGGGAGGGCTCAGCATGGGCCTGACCGCATAAAAGCCAAGTAGAGGGAGATAGGGGCTCACACATGTATATATTTGTAAATAAATAAAGTTATACATTTTCCTCACCCAAAAATTTGTTGTAAATATTTGTATATATTTTGTATATATTTAGAAGCTATTAAAAACAAAATAAAAACTTAAAAATCAAAAATCCAAAAAGAACCTTTCACCATGTACATAGATCATTACCCTTTACTTATTTCACCTTGTAGATAAAGTCATTTATTTTCAAAACTTTTTGTACATATTCTATTGTATATATTGTAAATAAAATAAATAAAAAGAAACAAAACAAAAATCAAATAAAAATTACAAAATTAAAATACAAAAATATATTGTATATATACCTATGTATAGCTATATAATGTACATACCTTATCCTTATTTCCAAAAATTAATTAAAAATCACCAAAAAATAGAAAAAAAATAAAAGAAAAATATTTCATGTTGAAAGTTTTTGCAAAATCGGCCATTTGCTGCCTCATTTTTTAAGTGTCAAATCTTGTCCACGTGGCAGCATCCCACTGGTCCACGGG
The DNA here is from genome assembly GCA_037367405.1 of Ottelia alismoides. Classification (NCBI taxonomy): domain Eukaryota; kingdom Viridiplantae; phylum Streptophyta; class Magnoliopsida; order Alismatales; family Hydrocharitaceae; genus Ottelia; species Ottelia alismoides. The sequence goes on along the minus strand of JAZKJV010002285.1, from coordinate 688,372 downwards.
GAATGTTGACCCCGGTCAACTTCCCCGCGGACTCTTTCCTTTTTGAGAAGATGCGCGCCGCCCCGCCTTCGCCATTTTCTCCACGCGCCTCCAGCCTGTCGCCCACGCAAACCCCGTGCCCGGATCCTTCGCCGATCATCCGACATCCTCGCCAGATCCTTCGCCGTGAGATCCACGCATTCCATAGCCGTCACCTCCCAACCCTAATCAGGCCTGCAGCTATATATAGAACCACCTCCGCCGCCTCCGCGCCTCATCTTTGGCTCTTCCCCTTCTTCCCAGTGAACTCCAGAGGCACCGCGAGAGTGACAGCAAGCGATCGCCCCTGTTGCAGCGAGGCGAGGAGGCGAAACCACTGATCCGGCGTTCTTCGCCGCCGTTGCTCCGCCACCAGCGTGAGCACCGAGCCTCGGGCCGAGACGACCCTTGAGGCTATGACCAGGAGCACCCCCTGCTCTTCCCCAGTCTCTCCGACCACCAAGGTAACCCTTTAGCCTTTCCATTTAGCGTAATTTTTAATTTCCCCCAATTCGTACCTCCGACGTAATCCGTTGATTCCGGCCATATCGTGTATCTTCTCGATCATCGGAACGCACTGTCACCTTCGCCATTCCCTCACGCACATTCTTCACCCCTTCGCCCAACCCAGATCGCACAGGATCTGGGAATCGAGCTCCACCGTCCTCCGCTCGCCGGAGCTCGCTCACCCCGACGCACCGTTCACCCTCACGCCGCTTCTTTGGGTCGAGGAACTTTGCCCTCGACCCGCGAAGCTTCTGGGCTATTTTGCAGGTCAAGAGGAGGCCATCTGAGGCCCCCTCACATCCAGGCCAGGAGCTCATCTCCGTCGATCTCGCCGGAGCCCCTCCAGGGCTCGGCTGGGCCATCGGAGACCACCACCAGCCGCGGGACGACATCGCCGACCTTCTCCGACCTTCAGAGGCAGCTGAGGAGGACCACAGTACGCGCACGAGGCCAGCGAAGCTCGCCGGCTGAGTGTTCTTCCAGTATCCTCCACCGCCGTCAGATTGACCCCGAGCTCCAGATTCAATCACGATCGTCCATTAGAGGAGCAGCTTCAACCGTCGGATCTATTCGAGGGTCGATCTCCACCGTCGATCCAGCGAAGCTCAGCCACTTCGTCCGTCTACCGTTCGATCTGCAACGTGGCAGCACCTGGACCGTCGGATCACAGTCGAGGACCCAGCCTTGGGCGCCACCCCTTTTTAGCCGTCCATCAATCCACGTGGCGTCCATCCATCGGCTTGACTTAATAAAGGGGTAATTTATCTTAGGCCCCCTCGTAGTTTGTGTTTTTAATTCCAGTCCTGTAAATATTTTATGCATTTTATTTACGTAGGGTAAATTGCACATTGGACCTCGTACTTTTCAGTATTTTCATGTATGCCCCTGTTTGTGTGAGCCACGTGCGTCGTCACGTGTGTATTTGGTGTATTTGTAACTTTAGCCCTGTAGTTCTGGTTGTTTATGAATGAATGAAATATTTTTGATAATTGCATTTATGCCCCTGTGAGCATTTTATTTCCGCATGTGCGTCTTTTAGTGGGTTATTTGCATAACAACCCCTGGACTTTTTGGTACGAGTTACCAGAAGGTCCTCGGACTTGTTTTTTCTTACATATAGGTCCCTGAGTGCCCCAAGCACGCGCTACGCGCGTGACTTCTTGGGTATTTTGCACCAGGACCCCCAGAACTTTGGGTATTTGCACTTTGGTCCCTGTGCACAGTGCCCCCTTTTTGATTTTTGAATAAATATCAAACCACCTCCAAATTCGATGAAAATTTGACACATGGCTCTTACCATGTTGTTGGATTTTTGAGAATTTTTGAGGACATTTTTGATTTTATTTAGTATTTTTAAAAATTCAAAAACCTTCTTTTTAGCTACTGTCTAGGTTTAAAAATCCCAAAAAAATATAAAAACACCACCAAAAATTCTAAAAAAATTAGCTACTGTTCTTTGTTTGTTGTTTGATTTTCTAGCAAATTTTGGCTATTTTTCATCACTTAAAAAAAGCTAAAAATCTAAAAACCTTTAAAAACTCATAAAAATTATAATAAATAATCTAAAAATCCAAAAACAATAATTTTGGTGTCCAAATTTTCCTTATTTTCTCTAGAATACAGGAAAATTACCTCCAGGGCCCTCTGAGATTCTTAGATATTTTATCTTTTGGTTTTGGGCCTTGCTGGACAGTACCCTTTCTTTTGAGCACTGTTTGATTTTTAGAAAATAAAATATACCTTAGAAAATTATCAAAAATTCACCAAAAACACTTAAAAACTTAAAAAACATAAAAACCATTTTTCTTGAATTTTTGCTTGATTTTTGGTGTGTTAAATAAATTGCTAAAGTGTGTTTATATCTACCTTCTTTTATTTTCTTCATATTCTAAAATCCTAAAAAAATATAATTTATTAAAAATCACTAAAAATATTTTCTCTGTATTTTATTTCATTTCGACTACTTCGTAGGCCTTTGGCTAACCCGTGCTCCTTGTGTTCGACCCTGGGAGCTATACCAGGTTAATCCCATAGCTAGGACCGCTTGCCTTGATTGATTGATTTTATTTCTATTTCGCGGTTCGATATTTTTCTTGATACACATCCGAGTGACTGAGGTCGCAACGACCGTCTCAGTTACCTGATTGCCTTAGTTGCTCCGGGTTTTTGTGTAATCAGCGATATTGATGTCGCGAGTCCAGATGCCGAGGGTGGTGCTTAGGCCACCATTTTCAGTTCTGCTAGTCCTGTTGTTTTCCCTTTATTTCATGTACCTCAGGATACTTCTGTAAATAAAGGAAAGGGTTGTTATTTCCGATCCACCTGTGTTGATTGATGATGTATGTGTGGATTCTGTCGTGCTTGAGCAGCTCGGTCCTGATCCTAGTCCTTCATCTGAGAAGGACTCTGCAGTCCCCTTTCCCCGAGCACTCTGCTTGGCTAAGGGGCATAAGAAAGATTCAAAAAAGTCCCACCAGTTAGAGTTCAGCCAGCACGTGATGGACCGATTTCAGATACAGTTGACTCTACAGGAGGCTTTGGAGTACATACCTCTCTTCTAGAGATCACTCAAAGACAGGACCACAGTTCGGAGGAAGAGGTGGAACCACCAGTCAGAGATCGATGTGCTCACTCGCGCCACATGCTTTGCGATCCCAAACTGTTTGCCAGCCAAGAGGCCAGATGCAGGAGCCCCGTATGTCAGATGCCACATTCAGGAGCAGAGGTTCGATCGTACTCTATTAGACAGCGAGTCTTCGATCAACCTACTTCCGGCAGCCTTACTCGACCGCTTCGAGTTGGGCCCTCTACGATAGAGCAGGACGGTCCTTCAGTTTGCTGATCGATCTGTCAAGAGGCTAAAGGGGTTGCTGAAGGACGTTGTCGTCACGATTCAGGGCCTGAAATTCCCCACGGACTTCGTTGTGTTGGACATGGAGATTCCTGAGTCCGTGACCGATACCCCCATCATTTTAGGATGCTTGTTCTTGGCCAAGCCAAGGCAGTGTCCGATCATGATAGCGGGAAGGTATACTTTCGCGTCGAGGGCGAGAGTATACAAATAGAGACGATCGAGGAGACTAGAGCCAGAGATTCAGCTTTCTCAGAGCCGACTTCAGATTCAGAGTAGATGACAGAGGCAGGGTGAGACATCCACCCGGACTGTGATTTTGTGATTACATACGACGAGGCAGTTTCGGCAGATCCAGCAGCACTGGCCATCCTCTCACCTTTAGAGTTCCCTGATGCACAGATGCCAACAGAGGAGAGCTTGGAGAGCGCATCCCTGGTCCAGGATACATCTCAGGCAGCAAAGCCGGTTCCCGATCGTGAGGCATATTTTTCTTGTGATTCTGATACAGATCCCTCGGAGTCAGATTTCAACTTGGCAGAGTTTGATGATTTGATACCGTTTCTGACTTCCACAGAGCCTACAGCTAGGGTGGAGCCTGATCCCGTGCAGAGCACAGAGACATCAGCCGAGCAGCCTTCACTAGATTCAGAGTTCCAGCGAGAGTTCTCATTCTCTCATGCAGATTTAGTAGCATTCACTCAGACTTTTCAGAGGTCAGATCCACCAACACCGAGTTGTCCAGGGATGAAGCCGTTACCATCATCACTGAAGTATAGGTTCCTTACGGGCAAGCATGAGATACACCTAGTCATTATCTCAATGGATTTGACTGGAGAGCAAGAATCCCGTCTGATGGAGGTTCTTGAAAAGAACCGCAAGGCGATTGGATGGAGCGTAGCCAATCTCCAGGGGATAAGTCCGGCCATGTGCTCCCACCATATCTATCTCGAGGAGGACGCGAAGCCGTCGCGTGAGTTCCAACGACGGTTGAACCCGAACCTTCGAGATATTGTCATGAAGGAGATCTCGAAATGGTGGAGCACCGATTTTATCTACCCCATCTCTGACTCCAAGTGGGTCAGTCCGCTACATATGGTGCCCAAGAAGACGGGCATCACCACAGTTGTTAGTGAGTCTGGAGAGGAGATCGCTACTTGGGTACTCACTTCTTGGCAGGTATGTGTGGACTATAGACGATTGAACCAGGCCACCAAGAAGGATCATTTCCCGCTGCATTTTATTGATCAGATTATAGAGAGGCTATTTGGGAAGAGCCATTACTGTTTCTTGGACGGGTACTCCGGATACAATCAGGTGGCCATTGCGCCCGAAGACCAGGACAAGACTACCTTCACATGTCCCTTTGGGACATATGCTTTCAAACAGATGCCCTTTGGATTGTGCAATGCTCCAGCGACATTCTAGAGGTGCATGTTGTCCATCTTTTCGGACATGGTGGGGGAGTGCTTGTAGGTCTTCATGGACGATTTTTTGGTCTACAGCGATGGATTCGATTCTTGTCTTGACTGCCTAGATCGTGTCCTCCAGAGATGCATTGAGATCCACCTGGTGCTTTCATGGGAGAAGAGTCACTTCATGGTGACTCAAGGGACGGTGCTTGGCCATATCATCTCCAACATGGGCATGGAGGTTGATCCGTCCAAGGTGGATGCCATTAGAAAACTCAATCCACCGTCCAACTTGCGGCAATTACGGTCTTTTCTGGGGCACGTCGGTTTCTATCGACGGTGCATTCATGATTTCTACAGGATTGCCCAGCCATTGACTGATCTGCTGACGAAGGACACTGAGTTCATAGTCGATGATAAGTGCCTTGCATCATTTGAGACTCTCAAGAGCCTAGTTGTAGAGGCACCTGTCCTCCAGCCGCCTGATTGGTCTCTCCCATTCGAGATCATGACGGATGCCTCCAATTTTGCTGTAGGGGCCATGCTGGGACAGAGGAGGGATGGAGTCCCCTTTGCTATTCACTACGCTAGCCAGATTTTGGATGCCGCTCAGCGGAACTACATCGTCACTGAGAAGGAGATGCTAGCCATAGTATTCGCCCTAGATAAGTTTAGATCGTACATCATTGGATCTAGAGTGACCATCTACACTGATCATACCGCCATCAGGTACCTCATGGCAAAGAAGGATGCCAAAGCCAGATTGACCAGATGGATCCTTCTACTCCATGAGTTTGACATAGAGATTAAGGATAAGCTTGGAGTCAAGAATGTGGTGGCGGATCATCTCTCCCGATTGGAGTTTCTTGAGGATTCTGAGTAGACTGAGCCTATTTGTGAGACCTTCCCAGATGAGGTGATCCTTGCTATCGCCTCTCTCCCGTGGTACGTCGATATTGTGAACTATCTTGTTGCCAAGAAAGTTCCACAAGATTGGCCCAGGCAGCGACTTGAGACCTTCCTCGCGAAGGCCAAGTTCTACCATTGGGAGGATCCCATCCTTTATCATGAAGGAGGAGATAGTGTCTGGCATAGGTGCATTCCTCAGGAGGAGCACCACCACGTCCTTACTTATTGCCACAAGCTTAAGGCAAGAGGACATCACTCTGTGAGGAGAACTGCATAGAAAGTGATCCAATCCAGCCTATGGTGGCCTACTCTCTTCAAGGACTCTGATGAGTTCGTGAAGAGGTGTACTGACTGTCAGAGGATGGGCACTTGTGGACAGCGTGATATGATGCTGATGCAACCCATTCACTTCTGTGAGGTTTTTGACGCATGGGGCATCAATTTCATGGGTCCATTCCCTAAGAGTCAGGGATTCGAGTACATTCTGTTGGCCGTGGATTATATTAGTCGTTGGGTTGAGTCCATCCCCGCCCGAACCGCAGATGCTAGGACTATTTGCAAATTTTTGAGGAAGAATATCATTTCACAGTTCAGGGTGCCTAGAGTTTTGATATCTGACGGAGGGGTCTCATTTTGTCAATGACAAGGTAAAGGCCCTTGCTAGCTGATGACGAGCGGAGTTCCCACGAGGGTCACCATAAAAAAATAGAAGTAAAGAAGTGTTGTCGCCGAGGCGACCACTCGTGGAAGACCGCTGCCAATCAGCAATTAACCCACAATCCAAAGAATACAACAATCAAGCTCAAAACAAATGTGAATTAATCTTTATTTACTCTACCATAAAATGTATAGTGACAAATATGTAGAGGTCGAACCACAGAGAGCAATACAAAATGCAATAGCCTATGTGTCAATCCCAGTCATTCTTGTGTGGGTTTTTTTTTTATCATATTAAGATTAAAGAGAATTCATATTACTGAGTATATATAATATATATATATATATATGTATATATATATTTGGATATATAGATATAGATATATATACATAAAAGGTGTGTTATAATATTCACAAAAATAATAGAAAATAGTCAAAAATTCAGGACAAAGATCTTTTTGGGATTTTCATGGTTTTTTACTGTTTTTATAATTTTTGGGTATTTCTGCAAGTGTTTTTGGCATTTTAAAAATAGCTAAATCAAAGCAAACGAGGGACTGGGTACTGGCCGTCACAAAAATAGAGATTAAAAATATCTAACAGCCTCAAAAATGTTCCCCTTTAATTTTCTACTAACAATAATAAAATATAGCATAAGTAGGGCCTGAGTTCATATTTTTCTGATTTTTCTTTGATTTTTTTATATTTTTTTGAAGTTTTTGGGCATTTTTGAATTTTTAAGGTTTTCTTTTTGAGTTTTTTAGGGATTTTTGGTCTGACACTAATATAGGACAAAATACACTGCATATAATTTTTTTGGAATTTTTCAAGGCATTTTCATATTTTTTTGGGGTTTTATGAGTTAGACAGGGACTGAAAGACAAGTTTTTGATTTTTAATAAATGCAAAAATGCAACAAAATGCAAAACTAAAAATATGGCGTTCAAGCATGACCAAACAGGGGCTTAAGTCTATTTTTGCAAGATTTTTCGATTAAATATGAAGCATGAAATAAATAGACAAAGCCTTCAGAAATTAAATGGCCTGGCAGGGGTATTTTTGCAAATAAAATAGTTGGCAGGGGCATACATGCAAAAATTACAATAAAAATACACTTTAACTTTTATTTTCAGGACCATTTCATAAATACAAGAACCCGGCAGGGTTTAGATGCAATTTTCACGCGCCTCACGTGGTTGCTGCACGTGAGGCGCGGAGGGACTAAAATGTAAATATAGAAACATCAAGGGGGTCCACTGCAATTTTTACAACTTATTTACAACGGAAACTTTTATTTTTGGGAGCAAATCCTAAATACAAAAAGTAAGGGGCGAGATATGAAATTTACCCCTTAAATAAGGCCTTGCATCCTGCGGCGTTGGAAGCGCCACTTATACACGTGGCGATCATCGGACGGCGGACTTCGTTTCGGCGATGAAGGGCTGGGATTAGAACATCCCGGCTGATCTGACGGTGGGTGTGCTTCTTCATCGGACGGCTGGCATGCAATCTGGGCCGCCCCGCTCGATCCAACGGTGCAGAGGGCACCAGGAAGAACTGGGAATGAACTCGCCCTCGGCGAGCTTCGATCGGGTCGCTCGAGCTTCTCCGGGCACCTCCTGCGCATCTGAAGCGTCCTGATCGTAGCTGGGAGGCCTCCGCGTCGTCTGACGGTGATCTCATGGCTCCTGGGGGCCTGAGTCGGTGGAGCGAGGTCGGAGAAGAAGGTGGCCCCCAGGAACCTCTTCCAGGTCAAAGCAAGCCCAGAAGGGCTCGATTCCTCGTGGTACCTGCACAGGAAGAACCGCGGGCGAGAGAGCTATCTCCTCGACCCGGGGTTATGAAGCTGCGGTGCAAGATGGAGGTGGGCGGAAGGGCTCCGGCGAGCGGCGGAGTTGGAACCCTGATTCACCAAGACCGAGGGTCCTGGGTTGATCTGATGGGTGCGAAAGATGGAGAAGACGACGAGGAACGAGATGGGATGATCGAGGTGGTCGGATACAGTGAGGTTCACGATGAAGAAGTCGCCGGAGCGGAGCTCCGGCGAACTTCGATTTTTGCTTTTTACGCTAATGTGATCAACTAACAACTAAACTAACTACTGAAATGAAATGCTAACATTAAAAACTACCTAAGAATGCATTAAAAGGACAGCTCTTATACCTGGGGGCCTCCAGGGAGCAGGGCGGACGCCGGAGCTCCGCCGCGTCAAAATTCTCCTCCCTCCGGCCGAGTCTCGATGCTGGGCGACTCCCCCTGTCACGAGGAACGATCCAGGCACAAGATCTAGGCTTTAGGTTGGAATGAAAGTGGCCAAATTCGAGGAAGGAGGGGGAGCTTTTTATTTATAAACATTGGCAGGAGGCCCTATTGACCGGCGATTATTGATCGATCCAACAAGTATCTAGTTGATCTATGATCTTGGCGGGCATCATGGATGATCAGAGGACAAATCTTGTGAAGGAAGCGAGTGCGATGGTTCACTGAGCCAGGCGGGAAAAATGGCGGAAATCGGGGAAAAGACAGGTTGCGTGAAGTCAGACGCCTGGAGGTCCAGTTGACCGGGGTCAACTCGCGGAGGGACTGGGTTGGTCCACCTCAGCCCGCTACAAGACAGAATAGGGAATATTTCGCGAAATTGAATTATTTGGCATAGTAAATGATTTTATTATTTGTTTTGTATAAAATAAAAAATGTGTATTATTTCATGTAGTATTTATTTATGATTTTTATTTATTTTTCGAGGTGTTTTGTTGTAGTTTTATTTTAGTAGTGTGTATATGTATGTATTTACATGTATTTTTGGATATTTTATTTTTAATTTATTTATTTTCTTTTGTTATTTTCTTGGCTTATTTTATAAATTTATAACTTATTTTTGTGAGTATAAAGGTATTTTTGTTTGATTTTTATAAGTTTATTTGTATTTTTAAATAACTAGGTCTATGTATTTCTAAGTATCTATATAGGTACTTTACCTATATATTATACACATTGTATTTATTTAATTAATTTTATGTGTTTTTATTAAGGATTTGTATTTTTAATAAGACACATATAATATATACATTATTATAAAAATATAAAAGAATAAAGAATAAAAGAATGCTTTCCTTTTATTTATGCACATACAGGTAGTATAGGTATTTTGTCTATATATTCATAGACTTATTTTATTTTTACAAATTATTTTTTTGGTTTTATTCAAATTTCAATATGTACATGTATTATATACATTATTTACAAGATTATAAAAATGCAAATTTATAGAAATACTAAAGATTGAATAAAATGAATATTTTAATCAGGTCTATATACAAGGAGGGCCAAAAACCTAACTTTCACAGATGGACTCCAAAAATTATGAGATCAATTTTATAAAATAGTTTATGAGATGCTATATACAATTAAAGGTGAGTTTGGGTGATTTGGAGTTTTTATTTGCAAGATATGGGTCTGTGAAGTTGAGATTTTGGCTTTTTATTCTGTGTATAAAATGTACACTGAGTATTATTATTTTTATACAAACTCAATTTTGTATTTTTATTTACATTATTATCTACAACTTTCATGAACAAAGTTTCTTTATTTGAGGAATAAATAGTTATGTACAAAATAGGTGTCAAAAATGCATAAATGGATGAATGAATAAATGAGATATTTATTGTATAATTGGCCCTTATCTCCCCCTACTTTATTCCTTGTCGACCAATTCCATTCTGGACTTGGTCTCGGGGTTAGGGTCATAAAATATTTGCAATATTTTATTCCTTTTTCTTTTCTTCTCTTTATTCTATAATTTTGGCATTAAAAACCTTATTTAATGTATAATAAATACAAATGAATAATGAATGCAATTATGTCCAAATTAATGCTGTTTACATGCGTTTGCCGGGGTTTTTGAGGCCAAAATGATAGAATAAAGGTGATGAAATGGAGATTCATCACCCCCCTATACTTGCCTTTGCTAGTCCCTAGCAAACACTTATGCAATAAGCGCAGAATGAATGAAGAAAAGGAAAAGGAAAATGCAAGAAAGATAGAGTGAATTGGGGTGCTTTCAGTGCAATGCATGTCCTTACAAAATATGAATTTGGAGCTCCTGTCAGACCTTGGGTGTGAAGGTGTGTGGAACCTAGTCGGGAACCAGCTCTAAAGTACCACAGCCTTCGGTAATCACAGAACTCGGTTCAACCCATCTCAATAGCCGGGTCAGAACTAGTCTACATCATACGCAAACTCTTATAACTATGAAGCTGACTTGCACAGTGTAAGTGATATGTAGCTCCCCACCTCAGAAGTGACAAAGAAACAACCTCCCCCAACTTGGTAACTCTAAAGCCTCGGTCTAGCAACTCTTTCCTCGAGAAGCGGGGTATTCCCTTCTAAGTTCAAGTGCAACCGGCTCAAGAAGAGGGGGAAGAAGTATAGACTTTTGGAAGCTCAGCCAGTGTAGCTAAGTCTCCCGCTGCAAGCTTCATGAGATGTAACATGGATACCATAAGCTTTTGCTTTATTGAACTATATACACTCCAGTGGGGTTATTAAATTTTCAATCCGACCCACCACTTTTTTGGAGTTCCTTTTTGCAATTTTTTTTTTCAATTGCATCTGTACAACATATCTACATGGTGCAGCATATATACAAGAAATTTCTTCTTGAGCCAGTAGACTATCCCTCTTTTGAAGCTTTATTGCAACCCTCGGCTTCTGTCTTTAGCCTTCATCACCACTAGACCAAGTTGAGGTGCACTTCCTTCACTATAAGAAGAAGAGAGGTTCCGCCTAGAAGTACTACCCTCATATGCTACCCCAAGCCAAAGGAAACTGCCTCCTCACCACCTCATCCATGGAGAGCTATGTGAAAGGTGCCAGTGTCCAAGTTAGGTCACGACCGACAAGAGCCATGCGTGTGTTTCGAAAAGTTCTAGTTAGTCCACTGAGGTGTCTTGAACCCAGCCCTGCTTTCTCAAAGAATTAAGTCTGACTGGACCTGAAGTACCTTAAACCTAGTTCCCATAAGGTTCCAGTGCAGTTAGGTGCAGTAAGATCCAACCGAGCTCCACTCTGAGACTTTATTAGACTGATTCAATCATTAAGCTCACTCAAAAAGAATATGAATGGTATGCTTTTGCTTATGCACAATGAATGATGCAGTTTTTCACAGAGGATTTAAAAAGAAGCAGAGAATGTTTTTACACAAAGAAATTTTGCACATAAAATAAGAGCTTGACACATACAAAAAGTATATACCCTTATTTACACGGGCGTACTGCTTTACTTACAAAATATATGAATTTATGCAGACTGTACATATGTTAATGGAATGGTTTATTCAGGTTGTTGAGAAAGAATTTTACGTGATTTATTTCTGATTTACAGGTATTTATAATAGTGATCTTAATTTTGAAAATAGTTTTGCAAACTATAGTACACGATAATTTTTGCAATCAGTTACACACATTTGAAAATATTTTTGCACAGAATTTTCACACTATATGTACATTTTTCACAATAATTTGGACAAACATTTTTCACAACATTTGCACACAGGTTTTTTCAAATCCTTTCTTTCACACAAAGAATAATTTTTGCGATCAAAACAATTTTCACACAGTTTGAAATCATTTCTCATCAAATTTTTCAAAACTGGTCACACTATTTTTCAAATCACACTGTATAGGTATCTGATTTATTAATCAGTAGGTACAAAAGAAGAAAAAAATTGTATTTGACGTATAGTATGGTTCTGTTCTCATAAACTTTATTTGGCTTAGTCCTCATTTACAAATGAAAGATTTTTGTGCAAATTCCTCAGACTTACTCGAGAAACATTTTCACAAGGGTTTTCGAAAACTCTAGTCCAAAATAATTTTTGTAACATGTACACGCATTTGAAAACCCTTTTACAAATGTTTTACACAACATAGATAGATTTTTCAAAACACCTTTGACAATCAACTTTTCACAATCATTTGCACACTAATTTTTCACACATTTTGCTTTCACTCAAAGAAAATAGGTTTTACATACAAACTATTTTTTTTTTTCAATCGTTGAATACTTGTTCACGCTATTTTCAAACAAATTTCACAAGATTTTTCAAAGGAGAAAGTTTCGTAGAACACTTTTCTGACTTACTAGTCAGTATAATTACAATGAGTCTGAGGAACTCACAATCATCTTTCATTATTATAAAGCTACTTTTTACATTTTATTTTGTTGTTGTAGTGATATTTTATTTTTCAGTATGAGTTGTGGCTTTTAGTATATACACAGTATATACGACCCCCCTATACTTAGCTTGAGCTATGTCCTCATAGATCGGAAGGAAAAGCAAAGACATAACTCGTACTGCGTATAGGCAGATCTAAAGAATAAATACGAATGAAATGAATGAATTAGAAGTTGACCGTCCCCCCTATACTAAGGATCAAATAATCCGAAGTATAGCAGGTGTACAAAAAGCGGGGAGGGTCAAGGGTGAGAATACACTGATCGTACTCAGATTGTCTCCCCCTATACTTAGGGTAAGATACTCCTAAGTATAGACAAGAAGAGGAGACAATGGAGAGGATCGAACAGAAATGAAAAACCCTAGGTGCACATCCCCCTATACTTAGGACCAAGTACGTCCTAAGTAGAGAAAATTGTCTACAAAGGCGGCACCTTTTAGATAGAAGAAGAAAGAAGAAAAGAAGAAAAGAAGAAAATCAGAGCAATAATGGTTGGAGTACATCGTCTGAATCTTTTGGTGCTGCAGGAGGTGTAGAGATATCCTCGGGGTGCACTAACTGAATAGAGTCAACAACGGCCAAGAACGAATCTGGTTCCAAGTAAGGCTTCAGTAGTTGGCCGTTGACGACGAAGGGCTGTGCGTCAGGGGACAATTCTGATATAACAATGCTTCCGTTGTTACGCACTTCACATACTCGAAATGGCCCTGTCCACTTACTTTTTAATTTACCTGGGAATATCCGCAACTTTGCATCAAACAACCACACTTTCTGCCCAACATCGAAGGTCTTTCGTCTGATGTGCCGGTCATGCCAGCGTTTCACCTTCTCCTTGTATATCAAGGTGTTATCGTATGCGCAGTCTCGGAATTCCAAGAGCCTGTTCAGATCGTCCTTTCTCTTCTGACCACCTTTTCGTGAGTCCAAATTACAATTACTAATTGCCCAAAGGGATTTGTGAATTAATTCCACGGGCAGATGGCATGGTTTTCCATATACAAGACGGTAGGGCGACATGCCCAAGGGAGACTTGTAGGCCGTACGGTAAGCCCAAAGAGCTGAGTCCAGGAGTTGAGACCAGTCTTTTCTGTTTGGCCTAACAAGTTTCTGCAATATGGTCTTGATTTCTCTATTGGATAACTCCGCCATGCCATTGGTCTGCGGATGATAAGGAGATGCGACACGATGATCGATGCCGTACTCCTTCATTAACTTCTTGACCTCTTTGTTGATGAAATGACTACCCCCGTCGGATATGAGAATCTTCGGTATCCCAAACCGCGAAATGATGTTCTTCTTCAGAAACTGGCAAACTGTTTTGCTGTCGGCGGCTCGGGCGGGGATAGCTTCAACCCAACGACTCACGTAATCTACGGCAAGAAGGATGTGCTCAAAACCTTGGCTGTTAGGGAAAGGTCCCATGAAGTCAATGCCCCATGCATCGAAAACATCTGTTATCTGAATGATTTTCAGAGGCATTGAGTCTTTGGCAGTGAGTGTTCCTTTCAGTCGCTGACAATCAAGACATCTTTTAGCAAATTCTGCTGCATCCTTAAATAAAGTGGGCCACCAGAGGCCACACTGCAATACTTTCGCTGCCGTACGATCTCCAGAATGGTGCCCACCAGATTCGAGAGAATGACAATGCTCGAGGACACTAGATTGCTCCGTCTGAGGAATGCACCTGCGCCAAATACAATCTGCTCCTTCCCTGAATAGAAGGGGATCTTCCCACTGGTAAAAGCGGATGGTCGACAGGAATTTGTTCTTCTGATTCTTCGTCCAATCCGAAGGTATTACCCCAGAGGTGAGGTAATTTACAATGTCAGCATACCAAGGGAGAGCATCCACGGCTAAGATAGCTTCGTCAGGGAAGGTCTCTGTGATAGGGGCGTTGCTCAAAGGAGAGTCATGCTGTTCTATTCTGGAGAGGTGATCTGCTACCACGTTCTGAACTCCAGGTTTGTCCTTAATTTCCAGATCGAATTCCTGGAGGAGAAGGATCCAACGAATCAGTCTGGGCTTGGCATCCTTCTTCTGCTGTAGGTACCGAATAGCAGAGTGGTCTGTGAAAATTGTGACCTTTGACCCCAACAAATAGGATCTGAACTTCTCTAAGGCGAAAACCACAGCCAGCAGTTCTTTCTCTGTTACTGTATAATTTCTTTGAGCTTCATCTAATGTTCTGCTGGCATAGTGAATGGCATAGGGCGCCTTATCTTTCCTCTGCCCTAGAACAGCTCCGACAGCAAAATCTGACGCATCGGTCATTATTTCAAAGGGAAGAGTCCAGTCTGGAGGCTGCAAGATTGGAGCTTGAGTGATAAGCTCCTTCAATTGATTGAAGGCAAGGAGAACTGGCTGATCAACAATAAACTCTGTCTCCTTGCACAAAAGTTCTGTCAGAGGTCGGGCAATGCGGCTGAAGTCCTTGATAAATCGTCTGTAGAATCCCACATGCCCCAAGAATGACCTCACATTCTTTACTGACTGAGGTGGCTGAAGGTTTGAAATGACATCCACCTTGGCTGGGTCGACTTCCATGCCACGTTTGGAAACGACATGGCCCAACACAATACCCTCTGTGACCATAAAGTGGCTCTTTTCCCATGAGAGCACTAAACTGACTTCCCGGCATTTCTGAAGCACTCTGTCTAGGTGCTCGAGGCAAGAATCGAAACTGTCACCATAGACGGAGAAATCATCCATGAACACCTCGAGAAAATTGCCTACCATTTCGGCGAAGACTGCTAGCATGCATCTTTGGAAGGTTGCGGGTGCATTGCATAATCCAAAGGGCATCCTCTTGAAGGCGTAGGTGCCGAACGGGCAAGTGAAGGTAGTCTTCTCTTGATCCTCAGGGGCGATCACCACTTGGTTGTACCCGGAGTACCCGTCCAGGAAGCAGAAGAACTCCTTGCCTGCTAATCTCTCCAAGACTTGATCAATAAATGGTAAGGGGAAGTGGTCCTTCTTGGTTGCTGCATTAAGGCGGCGGTAGTCAACACACACCCGCCAGGATGTCGGTACCCGAGTTGAAATCTCCTCTCCTTTTTCATTTGTGATCACAGTAAGCCCGGATTTCTTGGGAACTACATGCAGGGGGCTTACCCACTTTGAATCGGAGATGGGATAAATGAAGCCTGCATCACACCACTTTGTGATTTCTTTCATTACCACGTCCCGAAGGTTAGGGTTTAGCCTTCTCTGAAATTCGCGGGACGGCTTGGCATCGTCTTCTAGATAGATATGGTGTGAGCACAGAGCTGGATTTATCCCTCGGAGGTCTGATACGCTCCAACCAAGTGCCTTGCGGTTCTTTTCTAGAATCTCGAGGAGTCGAGATTCTTGATCCAGATTCAGCCTGCTGCTGATGATGACCGGATACATTTGTTCTTCACCCGTAAGGAAAGCATACTTCAGGTCTGCCGGAAGTGGCTTGAGTTCTGGTTTTGATCTGTCCACTTTGTCTGTCACCTCTGACACCATGCTGATGGTGGGCAGCACTTCAGTGAAGATGTTGCCATCCTCAATACTCTGTTGAGATCCTGGTGGTGTACCGAACGGTTCTGTGGTGAGCTGATCATGTTCGGTCTGGAGTGAATGCTCAAGAAGGTGCGCATGCATCTGAGAATCTGTCTCCCACAAATCATCGGAGCTTATGATGACTGTGCTTTCCAAGTCTTCCTCAAGAGTGAGGATTTCTCGGGTCCATGGATCGTCCAGCGACAACTCTGAGTCTCTGATTTCAGCAATCAAATCACAGTCTGCTTCTGGTGCTGCTTGACTCTCATCAGTTGTGGCATTCTGCTCCTTGTTCATGTTGATCGTGATTTGCTGGGTGTTCGAGCTGAAAGTGATCCTTCCAGACCCGTAATCAACCACGGCACCTGAAGTACGGAGAAATGGTCTGCCAAGGATGATAGGAGTCTGGAGAAGTGGTGCAGGAGAGTCCATGTCAAGGACTACAAAATCAGCGGGGAATTTCATCTCCTGCACGGTAACTATCACGTCTTCCAACAAACCGCGGGGCCGCTTAACGGATCAGTCAGCGAACTGAAGGATCATTCGTGTCTGCTTGAGCGGTCCCAGCCCGAATTCTTGCATTATGGACGAGGGCAGAAGGTTGATGGAAGAACCACTGTCAAGAAGAGTACGCTCGAAGACCTGATCGAAAATCACACAACTGATCAGAGGTGCTCCTGTATCATGCTTTTTCTGGGGGAGGTTGGTGATAGCTGCAACTGTGGCCATGGACAGAACGTGTTTTTCTACCTCTCGGCGTCGGTTGTCTTGCGCTGGGCGACGCCTGTTAGTACATGCCTCTTTCAATCCTTTCTTCACAGCTGGCATGTATTCCACGGCCTTTAACAAGGGAATCTCAACAGTCAATTTATCCAAAATATCTACAACACCAGGATCAGACAATGCAGTTTTTCTTTTTGCCATTTTTTTGGATTTTTGTATTGCATGAGGAAAAGGAATATTCACATTACTGGCAGGGAAATTAGAGTTCTTATTTACATCAAGATTATCGCCCACAGAATGTTGTACATCCGGACTACAAAAAGGCGTACAAGCTGGATTTAACTCTGTTGGTGCTGCTGGGCGATCAAAAAGGGTAACATTGGCTCCATCGGCTGGCACAGGATCGGCTGCTGCTGGCGGCTCCTCCAAGGCTGGCGCGGCTTCACTTCTGCTACAGGCTTCTTTTTGGTGTTTTTGTTTTTGCGGATTTTTTTGTATTTTTGGCTGGAATTGCTTCTGGCAATGCACGACGGCTGGACTGGCTTCTCCTTCCTCTTCCTCCTCACCCGCCCCTGGAGCTGGCACGGCTGATGCGGAAGATGACGATCTACCTGTTTCTTTATTCACCCCATATCTGGTAGCGGGCGGAGGCAAGACCCTACCGCTCCTGAGAGTAACAGCATTAGAAAAAGCAGTAATATCATTATCACACGCGGACTGGACATCACATTCTACCTGCTCCTTCTTCTTGAAATTGTTGGGGTTGGCTTCGACCTGCGCCGGAATGGTAGTGCGAGTGGCGGTCAGGTCATCAAGCCGCTTGGTCATCTCCGCTAGCCCTTGGACAAGCTGGGCTAGACACTCCATGGTGGGATTAGCTGGGGGCACATCAGAAGATGCAGCGTGCATACCACGCTGCTGTTGGTTAGATGGATGGGGAAGCTGCTGATGGTGTTGCTGTGGTGGAGCAGGAAGTTGAAGTTGTTGGTAGGACGGAGAGGGATACTGCTGGTATGATTGAGGCTGAGCAGCCGCGTATTGGTGATACGGCTGTGGATGGCGATACTGTGGCTGCTGCTGATACGGAAAGTTCTGCCTCCATTGGTGTGCGAACTGAGGAGGCTGTTGGTGTTGCTGAGAGGGGTGCCCAAAACGACCACCCTGAGGTTGGTGGTACTGCCGGTTGGCAAATGGCTGACCCTGGAGTTGTCCCTGAGGACGGGTCGGCTGTGCATCATTAGTCCAAACCCCATTAACTTCCTGGACCAGGGGTGGTGGTGGGAACACTGAATCGGTGTCGGAGATAAACTCTGGTTGGTACACAACCATCTGCTGTTGCGGCTGGCTCTGATCAGGTGCCTGCACGTAGTACACGTGCTGAACTGTCGGTGGTTGCTGGCTTGGCTGAGGCTGGTGTAGCGGTGGTTGCTCGTCTTTTCTCTCAGCTGGAGCTTCGAGCGGTGCTGCCGACTGAACAGAATTGATGGTACCTACCAGCAGTTCTAGCTGCTTGGTGATGTGATCCAGTTTGTCCAAACTCTGGGTCCTCTTCTCTATTAAGGCGAGTTTTTCGAGATCTTTTGATCGCTTCTCGATAATGTCAACTTTAGAGAGATGCCCCCCGATGATGCTGAGGTTGGAGCTTTCATCTCTCTCTGATTCCTTAGATGCTGCCATGTGCACTTGCTTTTGAAGGATCTGGGGTTGCTTCTGATAAGCCCTGGATGAAGAGAGGGCGGCCTCTCCTTCGGCCATTTCTTCGAAAATTTGCCAGACAACATCTTCATCCTTGTTGAAATGGGAGCCCCCACACGCTGCGTCCACGAGCCTTTGACTTTCAATATTGAGTCCCCCAAAGAAATGCTGGACCAGGCTGGTCTTAGGTATCTCATGGTGGGGACACTTCTCCTGCAGATCTGTGAATCTCTCCCAAGCCTCATGTACGGACTCATGTGCACCTTGGGAGAAATTGCTAATACGGGCTCGCATCTGGTTGAGCCGACCGAGAGGATAGTATTTGTGCAGGAAGGCAGACTTCAACTCCTCCCAGGTCGTCACGACCTTTCCCATATGATTGACCCAATAGAGGGCCTTGTCCTGTAGGCTGAAGGGGAAAGCCGTCATCTTTACAATGTCCAGGGGGACATTCGGATAGTGGGTGGTGCGGCAAATGCGGGAGAATTGCTGCAGGTGAATGTATGGCTCTTCATTGGTGTTGCCATGGAATGCAGGGAGAAGGGCTATGAATTGTGGTTTCAGCTCAAAGTGAGCGTGTACCGGTGGGATGAGAATCCACTCGGTCATCTGGCTGTCTCCTGGATTGTATGTTTCTTTGAGTGTTGGCTTCGGCTGTGGTTGGAATTCAGGATCATCATTGGGGTCGTCACCACCTCCTCCACCTCCATCTCCTCCTCCTCCTCCCCTACCTCGGCCTCCTCCTCCATCGTTACGATTCATCATATCATTCAACATATCCTGGAAAGCCGTCTGCGTAAGGGCCTGCTCAGTCAGCTGCTGCTGTATTGCCTGGATGGATGCCAGCAACTGTGCATTGACTTGGTTCTGATCTGGCATCTGTCCCTCTGGTGTGGGTGGCTGCTGACCCTTGCCCTTTCCTCCTGGCGCCATGTCAGGGTCTGAATCGGACGAAATGAACTCTGGAGTAGTCTCCAGGGCTCGCACTGTCTTCTATCTGCATAATGAGACGGCCCGAATCAGATCACTTGCCATAAATACTCAGCTGTCGTGATGAGGCTGGAGTTCAAGTCAACCCCAGCGTGTTGTGAATGGAAAAATGATGTAGACTGTAATCGACTCCCATTCACAACGGTGATAGTGGGACAAAAGTGATCCCAGTTTATTTGGTGGCCAAGAGAAAGGTAGAAGACGAGGAGTCTGGAGTTCGATCCGCAAGGTCTGGATCGGTTCTCGGGAATCGCCTCGAAGTTATTGGCGGAGTTGAGTCCATGGAATCGATGTGGGTGTCGGCATGGTCCCGACGAAACCATCCATGGATCAACTTCGCGGAGCACAAGAGAATATCGGATTTTGGAAGAACGATACGATGGTCAACGAGGAACAAAAAGGAGTGTAAAACAGTAGAAAGGCTCGGTTGAGCGGGGTGGTCAAAGGAAGACATAACAGAATTGGCGCAAAGGCGCGGGACTTTGATCTTTGAACCTTAATCTAGATCCATACAAACACAAGACAAAATCGGGTTCACCAACTCACGCCATGTGAAGCCGTGAAAGCTCGGCTATTTATTATCTTTTCATTTTTAGAGTTGTGATTCTCAGGCATATCTTATAACAAGTCCTTAGTACGCTACCCTATAGGAGAGAGAGTACTGCCGGAAGAGTATCCCGTACTTGTCCTCCTCCTGTGTAACCTGTAGTCTGTACTTTTTGGAGTCCTTGTAACCCTTCCTGGATCCCTACTCAGCCAAAGAAAAGAGAGAGGAAGCCGATAGGCGAAACCAATACTTCGGTTCTCGCTCGCAACGGAATCACCCGTGAGCGTGCAAGAACCTACTCGGACGCAGGACGATGAGACAGACACCCCCGTGAAGGCGTGGCCTATGCTCAATACTTCGGACAGGGTCGATGCTCTCACAACAGAGAGTCACCATTGGTGACCAAGTCCTACTCGCCTACGTACGATAGAAGCGCCATTACTTCGGAAATCCAGGCGATACACAAGGCAGTTGCAGACTGGGTTTTGGGCTCTAATCCTTAGGGGGTCGCACTCGCTCAAGGGAGTAGGGTTTTGGTCCCCCTCCAAGGTACCTGAAAACAATGAGGGCTTTATGAACCCGGTACAATGATAGTCCATTACGAATTTTAATTAAGGTCAAAGTTCATTTAGCAGTCCCCTAGTTTTAATTTTTTTGGTTTTTCACTTTTTTTTTGGATCTGTTTCATACCAGCGCCTAACGTTTTGGTGGATTTTCGTTTAAGTCCTAGGTGCTCAAAATCAGAGGGAGGTAGCGGAAAAGCCATGCAAGTGGTTCTATGATGGAAATCTCACCATTGAACCGAATGATGCATGCTGAGTTAGAAGACTTACAGTGCATCCCAGCTCTCTCCATGTGGTATGCAAGACAGAATTTTTAAACCTATCTACATGGCGGTGTGCATTCGTCAAAATCGCCCTAAACATTAGCTGCTATTAACGTGAAGAACCACAAGCTGGTTATTTATCTTTAACCCTAGGGTCCGGTCTTGGCTCACCCCTCCTCTTCTCGACACACTCGAGTTTAGGAGTAGCGCTTGATGGGGCTCGCTCACGGCACGTGGGTTAAGAGATAAATGACTTAGCTGTTTAAGTTTGACTAGATCCATACGAAGTAGACTATAGGAACATGCATTCTTATTAATGTTTGGACCTAGCTACCGAGTCAAGCAACCTATATCTAGGGGCTCCAAGCACACAAAACAAAGTAAAATAAAGGCGAAAAGCACAAAACAGCGGCAAACCAAGAAAAGAAGGCGGTAGAAATTGCGGAAAACAGCGATGAGGCCCCCAGGTGAACAGACACCCAGGCACTGGACCTCATTGTGAAGAGTAGAGTCCTGTTAGTTATTACATGCCAAAATAGTCTCTCTCTCACCATGAATTACAAAAATAATTTCCTAAGTGTCTAGCCTATCTAATGCCCCTCTCTTTGCTTCCTTGGTGCACTCTCCAGATGGTCAGGAGAAGAGAAGACCATCCTCCTCCAAGCTCGGCTGCCATGGCCTCCTAGGAAGCCATCCTCGCGTGGGGGTCCCTTGCATCAAAGTCACAAAAAGATTGCATTAGCATACTTAGTCAATTAAATAGAGCAGAGAAAAATAATCACAATAAATAAAGAAATAAAGCATGGTGATTAAGGACAATAAAACAATAGCTGCTCACACAAAGAATGAATCATGAATCTACATTTTTATACAAGAATGACAAAAATCAATTTGGCTATGCTCATTGCTCCCCGGCAACGGCGCCATCTGATGACGAGCGGAGTTCCCACGAGGGTCACCATAAAAAAATAGAAGTAAAGAAGTGTTGTCGCCGAGGCGACCACTCGTGGAAGACCGCTGCCAATCAGCAATTAACCCACAATCCAAAGAATACAACAATCAAGCTCAAAACAAATGTGAATTAATCTTTATTTACTCTACCATAAAATGTATAGTGACAAATATGTAGAGGTCGAACCACAGAGAGCAATACAAAATGCAATAGCCTATGTGTCAATCCCAGTCATTCTTGTGTGGGTTTTTTTTTTTTATCATATTAAGATTAAAGAGAATTCATATTACTGAGTATATATATAATATATATATATATATGTATATATATATTTGGATATATAGATATAGATATATATACATAAAAGGTGTGTTATAATATTCACAAAAATAATAGAAAATAGTCAAAAATTCAGGACAAAGATCTTTTTGGGATTTTCATGGTTTTTTACTGTTTTTATAATTTTTGGGTATTTCTGCAAGTGTTTTTGGCATTTTAAAAATAGCTAAATCAAAGCAAACGGGGGACTGGGTACTGGCCGTCACAAAAATAGAGATTAAAAATATCTAACAGCCTCAAAAATGTTCCCCTTTAATTTTCTACTAACAATAATAAAATATAGCATAAGTAGGGCCTGAGTTCATATTTTTCTGATTTTTCTTTGATTTTTTTATATTTTTTTGAAGTTTTTGGGCATTTTTGAATTTTTAAGGTTTTCTTTTTGAGTTTTTTAGGGATTTTTGGTCTGACACTAATATAGGACAAAATACACTGCATATAATTTTTTTGGAATTTTTCAAGGCATTTTCATATTTTTTTGGGGTTTTATGAGTTAGACAGGGACTGAAAGACAAGTTTTTGATTTTTAATAAATGCAAAAATGCAACAAAATGCAAAACTAAAAATATGGCGTTCAAGCATGACCAAACAGGGGCTTAAGTCTATTTTTGCAAGATTTTTCGATTAAATATGAAGCATGAAATAAATAGACAAAGCCTTCAGAAATTAAATGGCCTGGCAGGGTATTTTTGCAAATAAAATAGTTGGCAGGGGCATACATGCAAAAATTACAATAAAAATACACTTTAACTTTTATTTTCAGGACCATTTCATAAATACAAGAACCCGGCAGGGTTTAGATGCAATTTTCACGCGCCTCACGTGGTTGCTGCACGTGAGGCGCGGAGGGACTAAAATGTAAATATAGAAACATCAAGGGGGTCCACTGCAATTTTTACAACTTATTTACAACGGAAACTTTTATTTTTGGGAGCAAATCCTAAATACAAAAAGTAAGGGGCGAGATATGAAATTTACCCCTTAAATAAGGCCTTGCATCCTGCGGCGCTGGAAGCGCCACTTATACACGTGGCGATCATCGGACGGCGGACTTCGTTTCGGCGATGAAGGGCTGGGATTAGAACATCCCGGCTGATCTGACGGTGGGTGTGCTTCTTCATCGGACGGCTGGCATGCAATCTGGGCCGCCCCGCTCGATCCAACGGTGCAGAGGGCACCAGGAAGAACTGGGAATGAACTCGCCCTCGGCGAGCTTCGATCGGGTCGCTCGAGCTTCTCCGGGCACCTCCTGCGCATCTGAAGCGTCCTGATCGTAGCTGGGAGGCCTCCGCGTCGTCTGACGGTGATCTCATGGCTCCTGGGGGCCTGAGTCGGTGGAGCGAGGTCGGAGAAGAAGGTGGCCCCCAGGAACCTCTTCCAGGTCAAAGCAAGCCCAGAAGGGCTCGATTCCTCGTGGTACCTGCACAGGAAGAACCGCGGGCGAGAGAGCTATCTCCTCGACCCGGGGTTATGAAGCTGCGGTGCAAGATGGAGGTGGGCGGAAGGGCTCCGGCGAGCGGCGGAGTTGGAACCCTGATTCACCAAGACCGAGGGTCCTGGGTTGATCTGATGGGTGCGAAAGATGGAGAAGATGACGAGGAACGAGATGGGATGATCGAGGTGGTCGGATACAGTGAGGTTCACGATGAAGAAGTCGCCGGAGCGGAGCTCCGGTGAACTTCGATTTTTGCTTTTTACGCTAATGTGATCAACTAACAACTAAACTAACTACTGAAATGAAATGCTAACATTAAAAACTACCTAAGAATGCATTAAAAGGACAGCTCTTATACCTGGGGGCCTCCAGGGAGCAGGGCGGACGCCGGAGCTCCGCCGCGTCAAAATTCTCCTCCCTCCGGCCGAGTCTCGATGCTGGGCGACTCCCCCTGTCACGAGGAACGATCCAGGCACAAGATCTAGGCTTTAGGTTGGAATGAAAGTGGCCAAATTCGAGGAAGGAGGGGGAGCTTTTTATTTATAAACATTGGCAGGAGGCCCTATTGACCGGCGATTATTGATCGATCCAACAAGTATCTAGTTGATCTATGATCTTGGCGGGCATCATGGATGATCAGAGGACAAATCTTGTGAAGGAAGCGAGTGCGATGGTTCACTGAGCCAGGCGGGAAAAATGGCGGAAATCGGGGAAAAGACAGGTTGCGTGAAGTCAGACGCCTGGAGGTCCAGTTGACCGGGGTCAACTCGCGGAGGGACTGGGTTGGTCCACCTCAGCCCGCTACAAGACAGAATAGGGAATATTTCGCGAAATTGAATTATTTGGCATAGTAAATGATTTTATTATTTTTTTTGTATAAAATAAAAAATGTGTATTATTTCATGTAGTATTTATTTATGATTTTTATTTATTTTTCGAGGTGTTTTGTTGTAGTTTTATTTTAGTAATGTGTATATGTATGTATTTACATGTATTTTTGGATATTTTATTTTTAATTTATTTATTTTCTTTTGTTATTTTCTTGGCTTATTTTATAAATTTATAACTTATTTTTGTGAGTATAAAGGTATTTTTGTTTGATTTTTATAAGTTTATTTGTATTTTTAAATAACTAGGTCTATGTATTTCTAAGTATCTATATAGGTACTTTACCTATATATTATACACATTGTATTTATTTAATTAATTTTATGTGTTTTTATTAAGGATTTGTATTTTTAATAAGACACATATAATATATACATTATTATAAAAATATAAAAGAATAAAGAATAAAAGAATGCTTTCCTTTTATTTATGCACATACAGGTAGTATAGGTATTTTGTCTATATATTCATAGACTTATTTTATTTTTACAAATTATTTTTTTGGTTTTATTCAAATTTCAATATGTACATGTATTATATACATTATTTACAAGATTATAAAAATGCAAATTTATAGAAATACTAAAGATTGAATAAAATGAATATTTTAATCAGGTCTATATACAAGGAGGGCCAAAAACCTAACTTTCACAGATGGACTCCAAAAATTATGAGATCAATTTTATAAAATAGTTTATGAGATGCTATATACAATTAAAGGTGAGTTTGGGTGATTTGGAGTTTTTATTTGCAAGATATGGGTCTGTGAAGTTGAGATTTTGGCTTTTTATTCTGTGTATAAAATGTACACTGAGTATTATTATTTTTATACAAACTCAATTTTGTATTTTTATTTACATTATTATCTACAACTTTCATGAACAAAGTTTCTTTATTTGAGGAATAAATAGTTATGTACAAAATAGGTGTCAAAAATGCATAAATGGATGAATGAATAAATGAGATATTTATTGTATAATTGGCCCTTATCTCCCCCTACTTTATTCCTTGTCGACCAATTCCATTCTGGACTTGGTCTCGGGGTTAGGGTCATAAAATATTTGCAATATTTTATTCCTTTTTCTTTTCTTCTCTTTATTCTATAATTTTGGCATTAAAAACCTTATTTAATGTATAATAAATACAAATGAATAATGAATGCTATTATGTCCAAATTAATGCTGTTTACATGCGTTTGCCGGGGTTTTTGAGGCCAAAATGATAGAATAAAGGTGATGAAATGGAGATTCATCACTAGCGAGTTCAGCATAGACCATCGAGTAGCAACACCGTATCATCCTCAGACCAATGGTCTTGCTGAAGTGTCGAACAGGGAGATCACAGCTTTTGGACTCGGTCTTGTGGGCATATCGGACGTCCTTTAAGACGCCTTTGGGTACATCTCCCTTTCGCCTCATTTATGGCAAGCCTTGCCATTTACTTGTTGAGCTGAGACATAGGTCACTTTGGGCAGTCACAGATATTCTTGTAGATCCAGTGAGTGTAGGAGATCAGA
This sequence comes from Ottelia alismoides, assembly GCA_037367405.1. Taxonomy (NCBI): domain Eukaryota; kingdom Viridiplantae; phylum Streptophyta; class Magnoliopsida; order Alismatales; family Hydrocharitaceae; genus Ottelia; species Ottelia alismoides. The sequence goes on along the minus strand of JAZKJV010002285.1, from coordinate 662,346 downwards.
GGAGGTCTAAGTTAGCAGCCTTGGAGGAGCTTCGTGATACAACCTTTTCGAGCAGCCTTCGGTACAAGGAGAGAGTGAAGGAGTAGCATGATTCTCATATCAGCCACAAGCAGTTTGAGCTAGGATAGCGAGTATGGTTGTTCGATGCCATGTTGAGATTATTTCCAGGGAAGCTACAGAGAAGATGGAAGGGACCCTATCTGGTTCGAAAGGTACACGACAACAGAATCATTGATATATCTGAGTTGTCTTCTGAGAGTACCTTTCGTGTTAAGGTGCAGCGGCTCAAACCATATCTTAGATCATGAGCCGCTGGTCGTTGACGTTGCTCCTATTCACTTTGCGTGAGATGTGGTATCTTGACTCACATCTATTGCATCTCACGCCTGATTATCACTGTTCTCCCGACTTGTATAGATCCAGTTGTCCATATCACACTATTCTTCAGTCCAACACCCCATTTCCATCTTTGATTATGCTATACTTAGGGTGCACTTTACCGTAAGTATAGGGGGTGTGAGACATTTGAGTTCCTTTTGATTCATTTCTACCTCTGTTTTGCTGCCTATACTTAGGGATATTTTACCCTAAGTATAGGGAAGGTAGACCGTGTACATTCTTCACTCGGAATTCCCTTTGTGTACAGCCTTCTATACTTAGGATTACTTGATCCTAAGTATAGGGGGAAAACCCCGAGATTCTCTCTTCATTTATATTCTTTCATTCATGTTTGTATATAGCCTTCCTTTTAACTTCCCTATACTAAGCACGAGTTACGTCTTCTTCATCGCTCTTGATTCACTCTGAGGACATCGTTCGAGCTAAGTATAGGGGGTGTTGTACATATTTCATATATACTTTAGCCATAACTCGTACTTTGTGTGATTGTGTTAATAAATAAAAATGGCTAAAAACCCTTAAAATCCATAAAAATTAAAAAATTTTCCTTGTAAATAAAAATTCTTTCTTGCACATACATATCTATGTACAAAACTATTTTTGTAAAAAATGTTAATAAAAATCTTTTGTGTAAATAGCTTGTAAATATTTTCATATCAAAATTATGTATATAGTACAAAATTTTTTTAAAATGTTTTGAAAAACAAAAGTTTGCAAAAACTTTATGTAAATTTGTATAAATATTTTGCAAAACTTGCATTCATGCATACATCCATGTTTTCAAATAATTTTCAAAAATTTTGCACATTTGTAAAATTTTGTAAATATTGAATCTTTGTAAATATTTGTATAGTTTTTCCGAATCATAGTTGACATTTAAACTAGCGTGGAATTAAATTGAAAAATGGAGCTTGGTTAAGATCTTAATCCACCTAATTCTAAGAGGAACCTTATAGGGCTTAGGGTTGAGACTTTTCAGGTCCATGGTGACTTAATTCTTTGAGTCCACTAGGCTATGATCATATGTCATCTCGATGAGCCTAAGTAGAGCACTTAACAACACACACATGACTCTTACAGACAATGGCTTTACTTGGACCAGCACTTTACACCGAGCTCTCCAAGGATGAGGTGGTGAGGAGGTAGTCTTCTTTGACTTGGGGTAGCATATGAGGGTAGTACTTCTAGGCAGAACCTCTCTTCTTCTTATAGTGAAGGAAGTGCATCTCAACTTGGTCTGGTAGACGTGAAGTCTAACGGCAGGAGTTGTGGGTTGCAATAAAGCTTCAAAAGAGGGATAGTCTACTAGATCAAGAGGAAAAACTCCTTATGTATATATGTTGCACTTTGTAGATATGTTGTAAATATGCACGTCAAAAAAATGCAAAAAGAAAAGAACTCCAAAAAAGTGGTGGGTCTGAGAGAAAATGATAATCCCACCGGGGTGTATATAGTGCAATAAAGCAAAGCTTGGTATCCATGTTCCATCTCATGAAGCTTGCAGCAGGGAGACTTAGCTACACCGGTTGAGCTCCCAAGGATACATGGCTACACTGGCCATGGTCCATTATCTTCTTCCTCCTCTTTCTTGAGTTGGTTGTACTTGAACTTAGAAGGGAATACCCCACTCCTCGAGGAAAAAGTTGCCAGACTAGGGTATTAGAGTTACCTTGTCGGGGAGGGTTGTCACTTTGCTACTTTTGAGGTGGAGAGCTATACCTCACTTACACAGTACAAGGAAAGATTCATGGTCATCAGAGTTTGTGTATGTAGACTTGTTCTGATTTGGATTGTTGAGGAGTCTTGACTATAGATTAGTGGAACTTAGAGGCTGTTAAGTTTGAAACCTAAGTCCAAATAAGGTTCCGACACATTAATAATCCAAAGATCTGACTAAGCTCTATACTTCAATTTAATGAAGGCAAGTTTAATAATTCGCATGATTCATCTTTCCCTTCTTTTCTTTTCTTTTCTTTTCTTTTTCACTTCTTTTTCAAATAAGTGTTTGCTAAGGGACTAGCAAAAGTAAAGTATAGGGGGGTGATGAATCCTCATTCATCACTCTTTATTCTTTTATTTTAGCTATAAATCTTTGCAAAACACCATGTATATGTTTGTAAATACAATAATTTATCAAGTTGCATGCTTTGTGTAAATACCAATAATTAGCATGTTTTTGTGCAAAAATAAAATAATAAAGAAATAAAAAAGAGGGAAATATTTAGAATAAATATTGAGTGACCTGAACCCAAGAGAGGGCCCAATATGAACCTGATCGCCAAATAAAATAAGTAGAGAGAGATAGGGCAACTCAACCTTGTACAAAACCCCCCTCTTATGCATATATTTTACTTTCTTAAAAAAATAAAAATGTGTTTCCCATATTTTGTATATATTTCTAAAAATAAAATAAAAATCAGAAAAATTAAATAAATACAAAAAGAAAATAAATTCTCTCTCTTCATTGTATATATACCATGTATATAGAAATAATATGTCTATTTATTTTACCCTTGTAAATAAATAATAAAAATCAAATAAAAATTATTTTATATCCTAAATTTTATGTTGTAAATAAATAAAATATAAAATTGGGATAATTGTACAAAAATAAAATAATAAAAATGTAAAATACATAGGTATTTATACCTATATATAATATTATATGATGTATATACAATAATTTATTTTTCAAAAAAATAAATAAAAATCACTAAAAAATACTTTGAAAAATAATAAACAATTTTTTTGTTGTAAATATTTTGAAATAAAATCCTTTTCTATTTTATTTTGAATTTTCAAATAATTTCGGGGCTGGAATTTTCTCATTGGTCCACGGGGGATTGTTGACCCCCGGTCAACTCCCCCTGGACCACATTCTCGTGGATCCTCGCACCGACCCGACTTCGCTAGATTTTAGCATCGTGATCCGATCGCCATTTACCCAAACCCCGAGCCCCGATTGTTGCTCAATGATCCAGGATCCACACCAATATTATCTCTAAGGGTCCGTGCACCGATTTGCTCCCGGACCCCTGCTAGTATATAGCCTCGCCTGGAGCCGCAATTTGATGCACCTTTGCCCCCCATCTTCGACCCCAGTGACCTCCACCTTCCTCCTCGAGTGACAGCGAGCGCGGGAGCGTGTTGCAGCGAGTGTTTGGAGGCGTAGCCCTAGGTCCGGCGACCATCATCACCGAGCTCCACCACCGGCGATGCCCGAGCCTCTGGAGGCGTCGCTCCATCGAGGCAACGACCCTGGGAGGTAGCTGACCTCCACCACAGACGATGTCTACCATCAGGTACTCTCTTTAGCCAGTAGCTTAGCTTAAATTCCAGATTTTAAGTTTCGCGCCGTCGGCCTTCGCCGGTCGATTCCCGACCATCCGATCATCGATTCAATCATTCGACCATACTTTCACCGTCACGAGTCTTCTCTTCACATTCTGCACCCATCCACTCCCCCTGGTTCGCCCCGGAACCAGGGTATCGGATCTCATCCACCGCCGCTCGCCGGAGACCCTCGCCGCGCATCACCCGATCACGCCCTTCGCCCGCTAACGGGTCGAGGTAGTTTGCCCTCAACCCCCCTTTCATTCTGTGCAGGATTGAAGGCCTAAGGACCTCATCTAGAGGTCCTAATATCGAAGCACAGCAGCTCCAGGTTCTCTTCATCGCCGGGGACCCTCCAGGTCCTCCCAGCCTCATCGGAGCAGTCCAATCGCTGCGGACCACCTCCAGCCTCGATTTCCCCATTGCAGTAGCATCAGAGGAGGTCTCCACCGCGCGCCACAGCCGGGCAAAGTTCGCCGGCGAAGTGTTCTTCTAGGAGCCTCCATTGCCATTCGATCGAGTCTCTCGCCCCAGTTTAAATCTCATCCATCCGTTCGTGGGAGGCTCGTAGCCACACGATCCATCTGAGGATCAGATCTGAGGCATCGATCAACGAAGGGGCATCTGTAGTTCTCCACCGTTAGATCTGGGATGGATCGCCCCTCAGCCGTTGGATCATAATAAAGGGGTAAATATCACTTAGGCCCTCTTTAGTTTAGGTTTTATAGTTTAGTCCTGTAATTATTAGTTGCAGTTGTTTTTATTTTAGAATAATTGCACTTTGGACCCTAGTGTTTTGTGATATTGCATTTTAGTCCTTCCAGTTGTGAAGCACGTGCTTCGACACGTGATGTTTTGGGATAATTACATGTATGGGCTTGGTCTTTATGGATGTTATGGTTTGAATCTTTATTAATAAGAATGACATTTATGCCCCTCTGAGTGTGAACCACGTACCGTCCATGTGCGGCCTTGGACTTTTTACGAGTTTCACCCCGCCTTTTTACATGTGTTATTTATTGGGTGAAAACTTTTCTGAAATTGCACTTAGGTCCTCGTGAACTGTTTGTCTTCTATTGGTTGAATAAAATACAAAATCAATTCCAAAAATCGTGAAATTTAGACATGTGACCCTTGCCACTGTGTAAAAATTTCACTAATTTTTTGGGACATTTTTGTATTATTTTTTCAATTATAAAAATTTAAAAACCTTCATTTTTGTTACTGTCTACATTTAAAAATCAATTAAAAATATTAAAAACATTCAAAAAATTCTAAAAAAATTGTGGTTTGTTTGTTTTTGTATATTTTTGCTGCTATCCAAATTTCATCTTATTTGGACTCATAAAACCCCTAAAAATTACAAAACCTGAAAAACCTTATAAAAATCATTAAAAAATTTAAAAATTAAAAAAAATGCAATTTCTTTTCCTGTAGCTTAGTTTTTACTTGTAGTTTGATATAAAATTGTCTCTAGATTTTCAGAGGTTATTTATATATTTTTAAATAACCTTTTAGATCTGGCTGCACAGTGACTTCTTGTTTTTGCCTTATTTCATTTTTATAAAATTAACAAAAAAAAATATAAAAATCTGAGAAAATTACAAAAAACATCTGAAAAATCATAAATCCAAAAATAATTTTATTTTATTTTTCTGGTTTATCTTTGTGTTTAATAATTTGTTGATTGTGCTCTTTTTGCCTTTTTCTCTATTTTTCTCATAATTAAAAACTACAAAAAAATTTAAAAAACCATAAAATCCACCAAAAATATTTTATTCATTTTTAGACTACTTCGTAAGCCTTCGACCAACCCGTGCTCCTTGTGTTCGACCCTGGTCGCTATACCAGGTTAAATAAATAGCGAGACCGCTATTCGGCTTGTTGACTAATTACTTTATTTTGGTGGTCTTAGTTTTCTTGTTGATTGAGCCTCGCTATTCGGGTCGCAACGACCCTGATTATTTTTACCTTAGCCCGATAGTGAGATTTTTTGGTCAACATGCATGTTCACCATGTCATTATGATAGTATAGGGAATGAACATCGAATACCATATGCATACACATGAGATTTTGTTAAATGATTAATTGACGCATGCATTGATTTTTTTTAAAGTGTGTTTTTTGTGACGGTACAACTTCCATGGCAAAATCTCTATCGCCACAACTATTAAATCGTTGTCAAAGACTATGCACTTTGGCAAGATGATTTTTGCCACATTTTGGTTTCTGTGGCTTAAATAGATTTGTCATGCTATTTAACCGTAGCTTGAAAGTTTTTTCATTGGTAAAATTACCGTGGCCAAAACAGTATAGCCGCAGTAAGTCCACCGTGGCTAAAGAGTATACTCTTTGGCCACGATAAACTATAAGACACGGTGGTATAAACCACGGTAATATTATCGTGGTCAATGCTATTAGGCAACGGTAATATGACATTAAGCCACGATACTAAACTGTGGCATGTTCTTTGTTTTTTAGTAGTGTGTGGACTGGACTCAACTGTAATTAATAAAACTACAAGGGTTTTTTTGGTAATTATTACAAAACTATGTAAACGACATATGAAAGTTTCTAGGATAATTAATAAATACAAAAACGGAGAAGGTACCAACTGTAAATACCCCTATAATGGGCAGAGACGGATGATCTGGATCGTCCACTTGCCTCGTGTCGTGTCTTCCTCGCACGATATTGGTTCGGCCTTCAACGGATCAGATTAGATCCCAGAGCAGGGATCAAAGGTTGAGAGGTGGCACATCCAACAACCACTGATAAATCTAGAGCTGTGATGAGATCGGACGGTTGGGAAGGCATCTGGAAGAATAGTCCAAGAACTCACTGATGGCGAGTTTCGATCTGCTCGCCTGAGCTCCTCTAACCATCTAGGACGCTAGGGCTAGGGGGAAAATGGAGTCGAGGCTTTGCTGCTTCAGATGGTTGCCTCAGGACATACACCAGAGCTCGAGTGAAGTCGTACAAGCCCAGGAAAGGGTTGGGGCTCTAGGTACCTGCTTTGCACAAAAATCAACCCCACAAAGGGCTATCCCTATAGGACTTATAGCAAAGATACACACAAGCAAAGAAAAATGGCATGGGGGCTTTATTGGGTAGAGTGGAGGTGTTGACGGATCGGATGGGGGTGCTCCAGCGAGGTGGGAGAGTGGGAGCACCCAATCCCAGATCTAAACAAGATCTGGTTGGATGGGCGAAGGGAAGAGACAGGAAGATGACGTGAGGGTGGTAGGCGGGTCACAGAAGTCGTCGGAAACAAGTGGAAGGGTTCGTCGGAGCTAGCCTCTGGCAAACTACGAAGGTGATTAGTTAGGCTAATACAAATGATTAGGCTACAAATTAAATGCAAGAACTAAGCTCAGAAGCTAAAGAATAAATAAAAATCGAAGAAATGGACCACGAGTTGATCAGAACTGACGAGATGGAACCTCACGGCCAATGGTGGCCGGAGATGGTGGAAGTCACCTCTGAGAACCCCCCTCGATCCAACCACGAGCGGGGCGAGCTCCATGTCACAGAGCTCAAGCCCTGGGATGCCAAAGGAAGGAGAGAAAGGGGCATAAAGGGATTCAAATTCGAAGGGGACTAGGTTGGAAGTTATGTACAGGAGGACTGAATAGGGGGAGAACGAGGGAAAACAAGCACGGTAGTGATCCATGGCTCGAGGAGATGCTTGCGCATGAATCACCAAGGATCTAGCTGAAAAGGTGTAGAAGAAACATAACCAAGTCGATGTTTGTATCTACTTGGGAAAATTTGAGAAGAACGATCAAACAATAGGGCTATCAGACTTGCAGGACAAGGGGTAGGCAGTTGACCAAAGTCAACTGGCGCATCAACCTGGTTGGTCCATGTGGACCAACCAGGAAAAATCATCCTAAAATTATTTAGAAATTCGATATTAAATAATAAATGATTTTATTAAAATAAAGTTATAAAAATGTTTCTTATTTTCTATAGTATTTTATTATGATTTTTGTTTATTTTTAGAACTTTTTATTTATAAGTTAATTTTTAGGGTTTCTTTATAGGTATATTTATCTATATTTTGTGCACTCTATTTTTATTTTGTTTTTTTTATTATTTTATTTTCTTATTTTGTATATTTATAACTTATTTTTATATACACAAATATATTTTTATTTTATCTTTCTGATATAATATTTACACTTAAATAAATAACTAGAATTAGTATATATGTAAAAGTATAAGTATTTCATCTATGTATTTTATATTCTTATTTTATTTTAGTATTTTATTTCTGGTTTTATTTTAGTTTTAATATGTACATATATTATAAATAATAATTTTAAAATATAAAAATATAAAAATATAAAGAATAATTAAAATTAATATTTTATTCATGTATATTGTACAATAAAGGTCCAAAACTTAACTTTCACATAATTAACTCTAAAAATATATGAAACCACCTTCATTAAATAGTTTATTAAAATTTATATACAAAAGGTTATTTTGATATATTTTGAGTTTATATTTAGTAGATGTGGGTCTGTGAAGTTGGGATTTTGACTTTTTATTTAGAGCATAAAATGTACATAGTATATTTTTTACATGAAATTAATTTTTTATTTTTCTATATAATATTATCTACAACTTTCATTTACAAATTTGTTTATTTAAGGTATAAAAAGTGGAAAATAAAATCATTCTCAAAAATGAATGAATGATGAATAAATAAATGAGAATTTTATTGAATTATTTGTCCTTATCTCCCCCTACTTTATTCCTTATCGATCAAATCAATTCTTGTCTTGGTCTCAGGGTTTAAGGTCATAAAATACCTTTGACATTTTATTCTTTTTTTCTTTTCTTTATTCTGTAATTTTGGTATTAAAAATAATATTTTATACACAATACATGGAATAAAGAAAAATGTTAGTTTGTACAAATTAGTGCTATTTATATGCATTAGCTAGGGGTTTTTAAGGCCAAAATGATATAATAAAGGTGATGAAATGGGTATTCATCAATTGGGTCTATTATAATATATCCATATAATATATGTAATTTATATAATTTATAGTGATATTTAAAAAGAGATTAGTATAGTTAATATAGATGTTTATGTGCCTTGTGTGTGGAGTGTATGTCAGGCAATTTATGCAAAAATTGTGGTGATGTGGGAGAAAAAAGAATAACTTTTATGTAATTTAAGTAAATATAATGTGACGAATTGATGATTCATCATAGGTGTAAGGGCGTTAGTCAGAAGTTGAGAGCAGAACGAATAGTAGATGGGGATGAACCGTAGATAGGAATATTGCAACCATGAGCATATTCCTTTATGTTATGATATGCACACTTGCATGGTGGAATATAGCTATGGAGTTTTGCAAGCATGTCCTTCAAGGAAGCATAATATGTATGGAGGGGACAACCATCGTGCTTCATGAGATTGATGTAGAGCTGAAAAATTTTCCCTCATTCTTGGATTGAGAGTAAGTAGAGGCCAATATATCCACGTAGCCTTAGCAATAAGCTAATTCAGAATGTCTAATTTACAACATGAGAGAGTTTACCAGCACCTTGGCACATGCATCGTATTGCTTCCTTGAATTGTTTTCTCTAGTTTCCACGGTCGAAATTGGGCGTAAAAGCATGCACACTTTTTTAACGATTTCCATCATTCTCATAAACTGCATGACCCATAGATCATAGTTGATTCCATTTTCATAGATATGGATACGAAGGATGAAACGATATCTTCCTTATGATTTTCCATTATAGAGATAGAAAAATGAAACATGAAGGAGAAATTGGAGAACAAACACTAGGAAGCATTTAGCTTTGATTTAGATCATCAAGAGATCCTTTGGAGGCTGCCTAATTGGGGTCGTTGCTGGAGCAACACTAGCGACGTTAGAAAGAGACACCCTCTTGCTGGATAGGCGCACTAAAAGGAGTAGACAACGTCATGCTGTCTAAGGTGTTGGAGGTTGTAGAGCGCATGTTGTCAGTTGGAAGAGTCTGCAAACAGTGAGAGAAGAGGGAGAAGGAGAGAGACGACAATTTAATCCTATTTTTTTATGGTGGTTGTGATACCATGTAGAGAAAAATAGAGAAAGAGACATTACAATAAATTGACCTAAGATAATGAATAATTTAATATCTGATTTTATACCTTCTGTGGTTGAATATATAACAATTGATATTATTCATTGCTTCATTCTTTAAATTTGCAACGAATATCATACTCATTACTATATTATTCGCAACTAATCATATGACGTGGTTATTCATTGACTTTTTCTTGCAATCATCGTAAAATTTAGTACGATTAACAAATAATTCAATAGAAAAAATGACATTACATGAATTTTTAACAATGAATATGACATCGATTGCTAATTACAAACATAAAAAATAATTTGATAACAAAAGTATATTTTTAACATGAAAGGTGGGACAATTAATATTCGAATTATTCATTACTTTAGGTCAATTTTGTTACAGTGAGATAATTGTATTGTAGGTTTAGAGTTACTACCATAGCTCTTCTTATATAGGAAGATGCAAGGATTACGGTTACAAGAGTCAGTACCTCAAAATAAGTAAAAAATATAACTACTTAGAAAATTACAAAATGTCTAACCGGAAATAATAAAACGCCTATCTAAAGAAATGCCTATCTGCAGAAAGTATCTCTCAATAAAGGAAGAATTTAATATAAACATGTAATTTTGCATTCAGACCAATCATTACATATCCTCTTCAGCAAACCTGTTTAGCAAACTGATTGACCCTTGTTATAAACATGATTCACGTGTTGCACCATGTGCCATTTATTATGGATGTGGAACTGCATCGGATCCTCCCCTGTATGTGTATTCATCAACCATATTTCGACTATCCGGCTTTAAGTGAACCTTAAAGACAATGTCTGCTCAAATTAAATGAGCACGGCAAGAATGCTTGGATCGGTTTTGAACGTCGCATGCCGCATTGTTCACAAGACCAGGATGAACTTATATGCTTTAACATGCTTAAGGTCTCGCTTCCATTTCCAACTAAATCGCACGTTAATCTAATACAGAAAATGGCAATCAAAGGGAAGTAAATAAGGAACAGTTTTCCCCATCCCAGAAGATAATTATGACATTGTGCTGAAGTACTGGATGCTTTTTTAAAATGAACAGCCCCTGTTGCCTCACTGACGCAGACAAAAAGCCACTTGTATTGCTAATTTCTCACTGTTCGTTCCCATTTCAGTTTATTTTTAATGTGTAGGCACTATTTTTTTCATTGTTAAAAATATATCTCTACCCGCCAATGGATTAGTACCAGGAATGAAACCTTTTTTCTTATCGGATAAAAAGTTATCAATCAGTATCCAAGGGAGAACTAAATACTCTAAATTTTGTCTGAATGGAATGGAACTATAAGCTTTCTTGTTTCTCGCCCTCTTAGAAATCCTTTAAGATATACCATAGGTAGTATTCAAGGGGATGGTAGTAATCCATGATGGCATATCTTATTCGTAAAGAGGTTGAAGATCTGACTATATATTAAGTATCGCGCAAATGGAAGTCTGAGATGATGACTTAGAATCATTTGATGTCTATGGTCTGGTTGTGCTTCTGCATAAAGATCCCACAAACTAATGTCCACTGTCATCTCAAGTACTACTCCAGTGATGCCTCGCTACATCTAGCGATGGATTCGGCCTCCAGTATTGAGCATTTGATCATCACCGGCAAGAATATCCATTTCAGTGAATCATAATAGCCAAGCATTTGATAACAGTGAACCACAACGTGGCTGCTTCTCTTCCTTGCATGCTTTCAATCTGAGATATGTTTATTTATTTAACGGATTCTGACAGTGACAAGAGAGGTACCCGTCTATTTATGTATCTCTCTCTCAGTTCTTGTCTCTCTCTCATCAATCCTGCATCATGCAGTCTTGAGATCAAGGTATTTCTACAGAATATGATCTCCAAGCTAAGCACAAAGCAATTTATAGTCACTACCACAGAGCAATGTGTAGTCACTTCATAAACAATGTACATCAACAAAATGTCTAGCTTGACAGAATTTATAAGGGAGACAAATGTTGCAGTAAAAGTGACAAGACATGCATCTCTCTCCCTCTCAATTTATCTCTCTCTCCTTCCAATCCTTGTATCTTTCTCTCTTTATTTAATGTTGATATATCATATCTGTGTCTCTATAGCTCATTTTTTTTACCATTTTGATATAATCAAAATTTTATATCATTTTTTCATCCATTAAAAGTATTTATATTTTTTAAAACACATTATTTAATTCAACAGTATAAATTAAATCATCATGATATGATTGTGCTAATTTACACTAAAAATAGGTTGAATAATACAAACTAAAAAAAACGTTGCAACCTGCATTTGATCATAATGATTTTTATTGCCAAAATCAACTAACACAAAAGAATTTGGTTTTTAAGGTTAGATCTTCAAAATATCAAAAATGGGAAAATGAGGTTGCCCCTTGGGAGTGCTGACTTGGCTCCTCCATCCTATATTTCCCTCATTTTTATTTTTTTTGAAAAAATACTTCTGTGAAAATTCAATATTGTATCCCTATATTATATCATTCAAGGTTTGTAGCTCCATCTAGACAGACATTTTTTTAATGATCGTAGAATTGTTGAAATCGAATACGTCTGGATGGAGGCCATATGAGTCTCTATTTTGCAGGAAATTTGAATGACATAATATAGGGATATAATGATGAAAATCTACGGAAGCATTTTGCAAAAAAAAGGAAAAAAAAGTAAAAATGATGAGGCAACCTCATTTTACCTGAAAAGGAATAACTGTACTAAATGATAAATATTAGTGATGAAACTATTCTGTATATAAATATACAAAATATCTTTTTTATAGCTAACAAAACGTCACATGATTATATTATATTTCATTATTTTTAAAATATTAATATCCAACAATACAGTCCATTTTATGTTTACATTTTCATTTGGCATAAATAATTCATATAACAAAATTTTTCATCTTACAACTTGAATTCTCATCATGCGAATTCTAATTTATATTAAAAATACATAAAAGATATGTATCCAATATTTTGAAAAAATGTGATCCAATTAATCTCTTATTTCCAAAGACCTATGTCCATAGCTTGAGTTAATTTGGTATTCTAATCAACATTGTCATTTCTTATCCATTTAAAAACGTTTATAGTTTTATTTTATATTTGAAAATCCAACCGTATCAATTTGATTCGTATAGTGTAAATAATAGTTTATAAAAAGAACTCATATCAAATGAAATGAAGCTTGGATAATGACATTTCATAAATTCATTCCACACGGCTAACAATTCTTTTATACAACTGAAATATCATAAAAATATATTTTGAGACAACTTTAAAAAAATGAGAAGGTCACAAGTATTCGATTAAGATAAAATATTATGCCAAATTTGTTCTCTATTCATATGACCTGATATAACGTTTTGTAGAGATTATATGTAAAAATTACAAGGGTTCATATATTCAATTAAGATGGAATATTATGTCAAATTTGTTTATTATTTATATGACTTAATTATATAGCATTTCGTAGAGACTATATGTAAAAATTATAAGCGTATATGTTTGGATTGGGATGAAATATATTGTCAAATTTGTTTTCTGTTTACATGAGTTAATACGGAATTTTGTATATATTATAAATGCATAAAAATCTAATATAATATAAATTAATGGTCATGAAAAATATAAAACAATATATGAGTATTATATCAAAATTACGTAAAATATTTAAAAAATATGTTACCATCCCTTCCACAAGTAACGTCACACCAAATATTAGAAAGTAACTTACTAATAAATCATGACATCTCAATCATTACAAATCAATCACAATCCAATCGTTCTCCCCAACTCCCAATTCCAACCGACAAGCAAACTTAAAAATGTTATCAAGCAACTTATCCCACCAACAATTGTTTAACTTGTTGGATTACTGGTCTCCCCTAACTTTCAATTTTAAAATACATGAATTTTTTTTACCAAAATTTGTTTTAAGTTGTCAATTGGCGTAAAGTTTCTAATCAATTTATGATCTCGAAAATAAAATCCACTAAAGGCGGTTGAACAACCACATTCCCTCTTTTAAATCCAGATTCATTGGTTGTTTAGATGACTGGTTTGACATTAAACAAGTCTCCTCGGTTGTGCGTTTTTTAAGCGATTTTTATGTGCTTTACATCCACATTTTATTCATTGGTCGTTTAAATAAGTGGTTTTTATTTGAAATAATTTAATTTGCTATATTTTATAAAATATGTTGAGCGTTTGTTGATATAGATTGTGACGGTAAATCTTTAACGAAAATTAACACTGTGAAACTATATTCTTGAGCTCAACAACGAATATAGTCTTCGTTATGATATTATAAGCAAAAAGTTATATGGTAATAGTAATCTGTTGACTTTTAGGTCGTATTTGGATGTTGGATTATAAATTTATCATGTGATAAAAATACTTTATCACATAATAAACTATATGAAGATAAGTGGTCATTAGTGTAGCTACATCATCCATTATGTCTCTCCATAATATCCATCCCTTCTTTATCGCTTTACCAACTAAATGAAAATGAAAGACAAATCTTACTTATTTCTTTTCTCATCTTACTTCATATCCCTCGACTGAACATGTTTTTAAAGAAATTTTCTTCTAATAGTTGCTAAATAAGCAATGATTGATACATCTATATGGAAAAATTCAACGGATAATCACCATTATATATACACAAAATTTGCAACGAATATGAAAATTGTTGCGAAGTTCAAAAATCAAAGATAACTTTGAAATTATTATTTGTTATTGTACCAATAGAATAATTTTATTCTTTTCTTTGCTCAATTTTTATATGTAAGATGCCCATGTCAATATAATAACTTGTGTATTACTTTTTTTACATCATTGTCCCACATACAAGGGTACTCCCAAGTGATGACGGCCGGACTCGCAGAGTGTACATCAATGATGGTGCTCACAAGCAGCTCCAACTGCTTTGAATTCTGATCCAGCATGTTCAGATGTTGGGTCCTATGTTCGATCATAGATAACTTCTCCAAGTCACGTGATCGCTTTCAATATTATCAACTTTGGACAGACGGCTCCCGATAATACTAAGGTTGGAGCTCTCATCTCTGTCCACTTCACTGGATGCCGCCATATTAATGGGCTTGTAGCGGAGCTGTGGTTGTCGTTGATATGCTCGAGATGAGGATAGAGCAGTCTCTCCTTCGGCCATCTCTTTAAAGATCTGCCAGACGACATCTTCATCCTTGTTGAAGTGCAAGCCACCACAGACGGCATCTACTAGCATCTGACTCTCTGGAGTGAGGCTCCTCAAAAAGTGTTGGACCATGCTAGTCCGAGGGATGTCATGGTGGGGGCACTTCTCCTGTAAATCTTGTATCCTCTCTCAGGTTTTATGTATGGACTCGTGCGATCCTTAAGAGAAGTTGTTGATCCGTGCTCGCATCTAATTAAGACGACCCAAAGAATTCGCCACTTATAATGGTTACCGAATAAGATATGTTAAGTTTCAATATATCTTTAGTATAATTTGATTTGGTAAGATAGAGGTGGAATAGATTTTAGTTACTTGTATTCAATTCATATCTTAGTTATTCTTAATCGAATGGGATAAATGACTGTTATTGTTTGTTAAATACAAACGGAAGATAAATGCTTACCATTCTAAAGGAAGAGAGATAAGAGATAGGGGAATTTTGGATGGGATACAAAATGGAGGAATAGTTATTCTATGATAAGAAGATCCTCCAACGAAGACACAAGTCTCCAAGCAATTTTGACTAAACTTTAGTGTTGGAGTAAATAATTTGTGCCATCTATATATATTGGAGTAACATGTTACCCTTTCGTAAGCCCAAACATTGGGAAAGTGAACATTTTATATCATCCTTAATTAAAAAAAGGACGTCAAGCACTTCACATGAATGGACGCACCACAATTGTAAATTTGACGAGGTTTTGAATTGAGCTGTGAAAATACAAATCAAAATATAAGATTTATATATTAAACACAGCATTCAACATTGAACGTTGAGGCGCATTTGACTCCAACCAAGTAGAAGCCATCGTTATATTTAACAATCACCTCTTTTGTGCTTGCATTTATCTCAAACCAACCGTCCTTTTCAACTTGACGTTTTGAATTTGCTTCATGACAACAGGATTCAATCAAAACTATTACAGAGAGATTAGTGGTAGACGGGCAACAAGTTATGATGTCAATCCATTTTGAATGGCAAATTTTTATCTTCAAAACACAACGTCTTTAGACATGGGAACGATAACATTGCTATGCATAATTTTTGGGACTCTTTTGAAAAGTCCTACTGCTTCAGTTGAGAAGAACCCAAAAGTATCAAAATCAAAATAGATGAATACGTGTTGATTGTCAATACAAGCACTCTCATGCTTAGCAACTTTAGCTGAGGTAACTTTCTATGCAGCGTATCCCGCAATAAAATCACTCATTACCGGATCCATCAATGATGAAACTCCAGCCAAATTAACACATGCATGCTTCCCTCCAGCCCATCCAAATATTAAAATATTTGCTGATCTGAGTATCGATCTCCCCTCTTGTGAATCCGTCAAAAAAAATTCACAGGTGTTTCTTTCTTTGAAGCAACCCCAGCATGTTTGAGTACATCATAAAAGACATTCCATATAAAATCATGTCTATATTTAAAACTTGGGAGTTCACAACAATGAACTGCATGCTCCCCAAAAGCGTATAACCAGGATTTGTGGCATAGTGGACAAGCCTCATCAACTGGAAAATAGAGGAATCATAAGGCAATACTTGAGGATAGTATGATACTCAATAGATGACATATGCATTCCAATGCCCTCAATAGGAGGAAGTCTTGAGCATGGTCAGCTTATAAACAACGAAAAATTACGTTTTCTCTAGCAATTATGTCAAACTTAACTTTCATTTCTTTAACAATGTTCTCATTGGATCAAGGGAAATAAGCCAACACACCCTAATCGATTAAATATAGATATTGAATTCATAGGGTTTTTTAAGTGTTTAACGGATCTATACCTATCCTCACCCTTATTTTTTTATTTCGTATAAGGTACTTTCTGAAAACACCAAGGGGACTTTAGATCATTATATGATGCCATGTTGTCATTCAAATTTCGAATTAATTTGATATTTCCATCACAACTATCAAGCCTATCAACTTTCACGTGAAGTTTGAATGAGAATATAGTGTCATATAATGGATTAAATCCCATCATTTGCTTTCAGAAAATACCTTAAGAAATTAAAAAAGGATAGGAACAGTCAAGTTGGCTCCCCCGAAGTAGCCCCATTAAAATCCTTTTAAGGGATATTTACACTCATAACTTTGAGTAATTTTATAATTACCTCAAAAATCATCGATAATCATGAATTACACCCAAGATCCTCAATAGTGCTTAAGGCTTACACCCATAATCCGCGTGTTAACTTCCATCCAATTTCCCGTTAACTAGGACAATATCCATCAAACGTTTTACATTTTGTACCCTTTAAGTTCTATAATATACAAATGATTCCACTCTCCTTCCTCCTCCCATACCCACCCCCTCTTCCCCTTTCTAGAGGAGGTGGTGTTCAACGTGGAGGGAGGGCGCTAGAGGAGGAAGGGGTTGGATATTTTTCTTGTGATTAATCCTAACTGTTAGATCATGGATTGGTTAAATTAAATCAGTCATCGAGTTAAATTAATGAACTAAACTAATAGAAGGTTATGAGTGTAAAAAGGAGCAAAGGTTGTGAGTGTAAATATCTCTTTTTAAATTATTATATTGTTCACATATGCTATAGTTATAATGTTTTGCATGTTTACTGAAGGTTTCGTAAAATATATAAAGTGCGACAAATTTGATCACATGACAAAACAAATTTGAAAATAGGTCACTAAAAAAGGAAACATAAGTATTAAAAATCCAACCCGAAACTGTTCTAAGCTAGATGGGATCAGATTATGATAGTGAACAAAATAGACTTGGATCAGTAAAATCTCCACATTGTTAAGGATAATTTGGGCATGGATTTCATTAAAATCTAATCCAATCCAGTCCATGTGCACCTAGGGATGTCCATGTGCACCTAGGGATGAAAACGGTCGAATACGGATACGAATAGAGATATAATCATATCTTTATCCATTTTAAAATAAGAATACGAATGCGGATATGAATATTGACGAATGTAAAAAATATGCTACCATATCCTTAAAAAGAAATACGAATGTAAAATGAATACGAATCGGATACGAATAATAACAAAAATTTTTAATAGATTAACTAAAATATACATTTTTAGGATGGTTTACACATAAAATAGGTATACTAGATATAGTACTTTCAAAACAATTATATATCAACAATTGTGAATGCAATCATAAAATGTTGTTACACACAGTTATAAATAAATATATTACTATATTTATGTACGAAAACAAATATACGAATACGAATGCGAATATTAGCGAATGTCAAAGTGATCCATATCCGCATCCATTTTAAAATGAATACGAATACGAATGTCAAAATATGTACAAAACGAATACAATATTGGATCAAATACGAATATATTCACATTCGTTTTCATCTCTATGTGCACCCCTTATCTGGAAGCACATCTACTGATGAATTTCCAATTATTGAAAAGAGAATAAAAATGAAGTTTGGAGCGTTACAGGAGATTTCAAATTTAGAAAATCAAACTGGTGTGAGCAGAAGTACATATTTCAAAATGGGATGTCTCACACTTTGCAACCCATCTTTAGCAAGCACCATTTTATTACCATTTATATAGTATATACCCCAATGATGGTTGGATGCTCAAGTCGCAATTAACAGTGTACACACCATTCACGTCGGCATTATTGTTGTGCACCTTCTAAAGTTTCACATAAATATCGATTATAGATTTCACATTCTTCAGCACATCGCCTGAGACATCAAGTCCGGATCAGATGTCACTCCTGTTGGGCTTGTGGGAAGTGGGGATCACCTGGAGAACATCACAGCACATGGAGAGGTTTTATTAGATTTCTCGAGGGAAAGTATCGAAATGGCTTTTAAAGAAAAAAAACTCTGCACGAGTTTCCGTAGATCTCTCACAGTGTCAGCTGATGGAAACCATTCATTTGTAGCAGGATTTCCCCGGTAAGGTCCATGGCAATGACAACTGCTATCTGAAGTCAGATTCAAACATCCACCAGTGGATTTCTCGATTTTTATGAAACCTGTTCCAGTCTATAGCAGGATTTTGGATGAGTTGAATACCAAAATTTTCGTTTCAAGAAATAAGATTTTATAATAATATGAACAAAACTCCTCTAAGTTCAACTAGCTATTCATGATATTTGTATCAACGCATTTGGGCTAACAAAATAGTTCCAGAAGTGCATAAGCTCTACTGTAAAGGCACTATTTTTTAAAACAAAAATATCCAAAAAACTTAAAAGGCAACTTTAATGGAAAAACTTAATGTGGTGAACTAAATCATATTTTTGAAGCAGCCACTAATACACCTTTCTGGCTTAAACGATCATGCATGTCCAAAACTTCTTTTTACTGTATCGTATCATTCACACTCTAATTAACTTTCCTTCATGAGACCACTATAAACCATCTTGACCACCTTCAGACGTATGCAAGGGTGCTAATTTTATTTGGTAATTAGAAGATTGAGGATCTTTACACTTATATCACCATATCATTCTGTAATTACATGTTGACCCCTGAGTAAATACTTCATACATAGAGGACTGCCTTACACTGTATGCCTCTACCATAAAGAATTGTTACTCAAACCATTAAGTTTGACCACAAAAGTACAAAAACTTAATTATAGTTATTAAGAAACAGTGTCAACTATTTTTAAGACCCCTCCCACTTATTCATCCCCCCGCCACCACTCTCTTCTTTCCCTCCACTCCTTCATCCTCCCACCATCATTGATCACCCCACCCGGATCTTTTATGCATTGCTATTGATGGCAACCTCGATGACATCCTTGATGAGCTCCACTTGTGCGTATGCAAGTTCACTTTGCTCATCAACTCTAACACCACCCTGGAGGAGACCCTCTTCACCTTCAATGATGAGCTCATGCCATATCTACCCTCACAGATTTCATTGTCATTACCAAGTACGACGATTCCATCTTCACAAACAACTCCATAGACATCGTTTAGGACTAAATCCATACATATCTAAATGGTCACAATAGCACCAAATCAAGAAAAGGATGTGACTATTTGAGCGCCCACAAATCAAAATACGATCTTGGGAAATGATGGGATAATCGATGTTCATTGATGTTGGCAATGCCAACTGCTGAAGGCTTTTTTCATTCCTTATTTTTGCAATTTATGTATTTATATTTCGCTATAAATACATGGGATGCATCTTTTGGAAGTGTCTTTTAGACAAGGGTTGCAACCTTTGTGGAGGCATATCGTATATGATATTGGCTCTCCATATAAAGCCACCATCATGTGTAATTAAAGGAGTATGAGTTTGGTTGACCTTTGAGATTGACAACACTTTCTCATTTTGGATTCTTTCTACTCTTAGACCCCCTCCCTCTCTTCCCTCACACATCTTGGAGTGCTCCTCCTCCCCCATATCCCATATATTCACTTCTCATTTTCAATTTTTTCTCTAAAAATCTGAGCTACATTAAGTACCTTTGAGCATGATATCACTCTCCTTTGACTTCTTTCTCCTCTTAAATCCTTGACTTCAATCAGCCTTTCTTTCTTCTCCCCTCTTATGCAGCTTGACATGCTTTACCTTCCTCCCCATTATTCGAATTCTCCCTTTTCACCTTTAATCTTTCCTCCCTAGAAATCCAACCTACATTAAGTGGCGTCACAGCCATATTCATGCCATTCCTACTGTATGACGATCCACATCCACCATGCCCACATATATCCTATATGATGAATGAAGGCCAGTTTCTCGAACTACTTTTATACTATGAATGCCTTTTTTACACCAACCTCAACCACCACTAATTCATCTTAATCGTTGCCATCTCCTTTCTACACCAATGCCATCCTCCACCACTTCACCTACCATCATTGTCTCTCTTCCTTCGTCGTCAACCAATCACCTACTATATGCCAATCTCCATAAATCTATTGTTGTATTAGTCTACAATGTCTCCACCTTTTTCCACATCTACTCCAATGGATCCTCACCCAAATGAGCTTGTAGCATATACCCTTTGTCCTACCACACGCATCGTCAAGCTCACTCTCTTGGGTCCACCCGAACCTGATCTCCTTTAGAGCATCCTCACCATCATCATTGTCCAATTGACATGTGTGGCGACACCACTGCTAAAAAAACCACTAGCAGAATAAAACGAATAGGAAAGGAAGGCTATGCACAGATTACTCACTGACGGCCGGGCAACCCGCACCCAAGCAAGGCTATGCTCAGATATGTCTTCGAAACATAACACAAAACGAATCAGAAAGTAAGATGAATCGAAAACCTAACTCAAGTTAGAGCTACTTATTCCCTACACAAAGCCAACTAGGAGAGAATCGCACCGTCCTCCTCTTCCTCTCGGCAACGCTTTGCTAAAACTCCTTCCCCGCCTCTCTCCCTCCTCCTGACCTCTTAACCCTAGACCTCGAGGTAGTGGTACTAGTGGAAATCGTAGAAAATGAATGAGTAAGGGGGCAATATTTATAGGTTTCAGAAAATCGTTAATCATGGTTAACAAATCAATGATTTAACCATTAACTGTGGTTAACGACCCTTACTTTTGGCCCATGATTTTGGTCAAGGCTTATCCTAAAACTTAGAGCTTAAATTAGAACTCTCCAGATGCTTCTAGATTAGCTAATGACAACTAATTAGTGTTAATCATGATTAAATTTCACTATTCACGATTGATTTTCACTACGGTTAACTTTCATTAATCCATGATTATTGCTCGCTAATGGTGATTAGTGATTTTTAATCCATCATTAATCTCTTTTGTTACATTAATTAATCTTAATGACGGTCATAAGGTTTAGTGATGTCTTAAGCATCCTTACTTCTCTTTCTTCGAAAAATCATAACAATTCGAAATGAAATCCAATTCACACGAAACTAATTCCATTGGTTTCCTTTTGACGTGTGGATCTTATGGCATAGAATCCGAGAGATGGACAAGATCAAAGCTTTACAAGAGAAACCTCGGAATTTTCAAAAGGCCGAAGTAAGTGATGGCAAGGATGTGCACCAAACTAAACAATTTTCATAAAGAAAACAAAAAGAACTCCTTATCTGCAATAACTTTCCTACTTTGAGATACCATCACTCCCCAGCTTTCTTTAGGACAAGTCGGACAAAACAATTTCAAGATATGTTGTCTAAATAAAATAACAATCATGAATGGAGCCGCTGATTATTTGAATTCGAACATGCAACTAATAAGACAAGATCATCTACGACTTCAAATGAATTGGTAGGGATGATCCTATAAATTGGTCTGTTTGGGTTAATAAGAGGGCCCAGATGAAATAGAGAAAGAGAAGCTGTCCTGTGATACCGTGTGGTGCTGCTTGTCAACGCAGTTGAGGTCCTTGTAGTACTCCGTTTCCACGTACTCCTCCACAGGCTCGCTCCCCGCGCATACCAGCTTCTGCAAATAGGGCAAAAAGCATCAGGCCGCGCGCGAGCTCGTCAAAGGGAAACGGAAAACTAACCTCAGGGTGGGACTCGAGCTCGCGGAGCTTGTCGAGCTCGGGGATGGGGTCACCTTGGGAGGGCAGGAGGACGTCGGTGTAGGTGTTGGCGTACTCGCTTCTCTGTGGTTTCGTGTGCCGCTTCGGGGCGATGCCGTCGAAGTACTCCCGCGCCTCCGCCTCCTTCCTCGCCTCCTCCTCGGTGGAGAGGTGCGCGTCACTGCGGTCGGGCCTCAACATCTCTGGTTGTTTCTTTGTTAGCTGCACCTTCCTTCCTCGAGGTTGTTTTTAAGGAGGAGGATGGCAAGGGAGATTTTTTTGGTCGAGAGAGGACGGAGAGACTTATCCACGGAAGAAGGGTCCCTCACTAAAGAGAGGTTGTTGGAAGGGGGTTTGCCAGAGATTTTTTCAAAAGGAAAGTAATAAATTACTCAGTAAATTACATAAAAGTATGTAGATTATATACTAAATTTCAATATCGTACTTAGATTTCAAAAAGTAACAATCTTGTATACTATCTATTAAATCTGTGACAGTGTAGTCTTTACCTAACGGAAACGTTTGAACTCCATTATCTTTTCAAATTTCGGGACGGAAATGTCCTTTTTGAAAAAGTTGCAGTAACGAGATTCAACAATATTAATAAAATTGTAGTTACGTTCAGAAAAAAAAGAACTGTCCCAAAAGGACCCTTGGACCATTTTCTTCTTCCCAAATGCAATGGTGGGGGCATCTGCGTGGATTACAGACGCTTGAAGGGCCGTGATGAAGAAGGATCACTTCCCGTTATCATTTATTGACCATATTTTGGGGAGACTAGTGGGAAGATAATGCTTCTGCTTTTTGGACGAGTACTTGGGATACAATCAAGTAGCCATCGCCCCTGAGGACCTGAAAAAGATAGCATTTAATTGTCTTTTTGGTACTTACGCCTTCAAGTGCATGCTTTTTGGGCTCTACAACTCTCTAGCACCTTTCAGTGGTGCATGATTAATTTGTCGAAATGGTTGGAGATTTCTTGAAAGTCTTTATGGATGACTTCTCAATCTATGATGATTCATTCGATGATTGTCTCAAGCACCTTGACCGAGTCCTCAAGAAATATTGGGAAGTTAATCGGGTACTCTACTGGGACAAAAGTCTTTTCATGATAAAGGAGGGCATGGTGTTGGGGGACGTCATCTTCAAGAAGGGAATGGAGGTTGACCTAGCCAAGGTGGATGTGAACAAGAAACTCGAGCCATCAACCAACGCAAAGCAAGTGCGATCTTTTTTAAAGCATGTCGGATTTTATCAGAGATTTATCAAGGATTTTTCAAAAAATGCCAGACCGATGTTCAGGCTCTTATGGAAAGACACAAAGTTCATTGTAGATCATAGGTGTCTTGAGGCCTTCAAGCTACTGAAAAGAAAGATAATTGAAACTCTCGTACTACGAGTCCTAGAATGGTCTCTTCCCTTCGAGATCATGACCAATGCCTCTGATTTTGCAGTAGGTGTTGTGCAAGGACAGAGGAGAGATGGAGTCCCATATGCAATTCATTACAAAAGTAAAGTTTTAGATCCAGCTCAAAAAAATTATACTGTGACAGAAAAAGAGATGCTTGATGTAATCTTCACCTTGGAAATTTTCATATATTTACTTCTTTGATCAAATATGACAGTTTTTACATATCATTAAGCCATTTGTTTTCTAATGGCAAAGAAAGATGCAAAGGCACGTCTTCTTAGATGGATTCTCCTCCTCTAGGAATTTGATTTGGAGATTAAAGACAAACCTGAAGTGAATAATGTGGTGGTTGACCATCTATCCCGGATTGAGCATAATAGTATCCCTGAGTTAGAATCGATTCATGAATCCTTCCTAGATGAGTCAATTCCTGTTATTGACTCCCTTCCATGGTATGTTGACATGGTTAACTATCTTGTCTCTAAGAAAGTTCCTTGGGGTTGGCCCAACAATAGAATTGACCGACTAAAATCAGAATTCAGACACTACCATTGGGAGGGTCCATTCATTTTCTTTGAAGGACCGGATCGTGTATGGAGAAGATGTATTCCTCGAGAGGATATCAAAGTGTCATAACTCTATGCCACACGTTGTAGGCAGAAGGACATCAGTCCGGGAAAAGGACCACTGACAAGATATTGCAATGTGTACTTTATTGGGCGACCTTGTTTAAGTATGCCTACATATTTTTCAGATCGTGCTCGGTCTATCAGAGAATGAAGGGACCATCGGTCCCAAAGATGCCATGCTCATGCAACCAGTGATGTTCTGTGATATATTTGATGCATGGAGCATCGACTTTATGGACCCACTTCTTAATAAACATGGATTTGAATATATTCTTCTTATGGTGGACTATCTATCAAAGTGGGTGGAGGCTACCCCTACTCGAGTCACAAACAGCAAGATCGTTTGTACATTTCTAAAAGATCATATTATTTTGAGGTACAGGATCCTCAAGGTATTGATATCTGATGGGGTTAGCCACTTTGACAATAGGGAGGTGAAAACGTTGATTAAGGACTACGATATTGAGCATTGTATCGCTAGTCCTTACCATCCACAATCTAATGGTATGAAAGAGGTGTCAAATAGGGAGGTCAAAGGAATTTAACAGAAGCTAGTCTGCTCTGAAAGGAAGAATTGATCCCAAATCCTGGACCAAGTTCTATGGGAGTATAGGACGGCTTACAAGACCCCATTGGGCACATCCCCATTTAGAATGATCTTTGGCAAGCCATGTCATTTGCTCACAAAATTAGTGCACAAATCAAAATGGTAATCAGGAAGATCAATTGGAATTGTCACTAAGGAAAGAAGAACAGAGATATGGATCTCAAAAAACTCGCAGATATTAGAAATCACGCCTATGGAAACAACACAATCTACAAGGATAGAGTGAATAGATGACATGATAAACACATCAGAATAAGGAACTTTGCCCTAGGTCAGAAGTGTGGATGTTTAATGCGAGGTTGAAAATCTTCCAAGAGAAGTTAAAGTCAAAATGGATGGGACCATTCATTGTCAGGGAATAACATAATAATCGTAGTGTTACAATTTATGAGACAACAGACAGTACAAACACTTCCCTAGCCAATGGACGACTGCTTAAGCACTTCGTTGAATCATATGAGCAATTGGTCCAGGTTGAGCAGATATTATTCACACGGAGCATAGATTCATATGAAAGACTCCCTCGATCCATGTGGGACCTTGATAAAATAAGCCATCCTCTTTGATGCAGCTCGAAGATTCAGTCGATCACTTGTACATCCATCTTAGATCGACTCGGTCCCCTACTTGTAATTACTCGATCAAACTTAGATTGACCTGAGCCTAAGTATAGGGGACCAACATCATTGTGTATACATCACTTCTTTTCTTTCTTCTCAACCTCGATCGCCTCATTTCTTGCTCTTTTGATATGCTTAAGCCTTCAATAGTCTAAGTATAGGGGGTGATTTGACTTCTTATTTCTTTCCACTCAACTATATTTGGTACGAGCTATGTCTTCATTTCACTTTGTGCCATGAGAACATCGCACGAGCTGAGTATAGGAGTGTGTGTATTCTATATACTTTTATCTATAGTTCATACTTTAATTATTTTTACATCATAAATTGGGTATGGGTATAAGTGTGTATATTATGTAGACTATACAAAATTTTTATGTATATTATACCTATTTTCAAAACTTTTAAAAAACCTAAGGGTATAACAAACTTTTTGTAAAATTAAAAATTTAAAGATAATTCTGACTACTGAATTTATAAACGACTAGCTACTTTTCGATGAGGGAACTAAGATCTCCATTAGAAGATTGGGAGGTTAAAGGACCACTCAACTATATTTGGTATGAGCTGCGTCTTCATTTCATTGTGTGCCATGAGAACATAGCACAAGCTAAGTATAAGAGGTGTTTGTGTTCTATATACTTTTAACCATAACTCGTACTTTAATTATTTTCGCATCATAAATCGGGTATGGGTATAAGTGTGTATATTATGTAGACTATACAAAATTTTTATGTATATTATACCTGTTTTCAAAACCTTTTACAAAAATCAAGGGGTATAACAAACTTTTCGTAAAATTAAAAAATTAAAGATAATTCTGACTAGGAATTTATAAATGTCTAGCTACTTTTCGATGAGGGAACTACGATCTCCCATAGAAGATTGGGAGGTTAAAGGACAACGCGTAAGGCACCATCCTGAAGTAACATGGGTAGCAATTCTATGATCCGTACTTACACCCATACTAGCTGAAAGTAGATGCAACTAGCCATATGAATTGAGGCCAGTCATTATGTCACTCTCTAAAAAAATGTTATGGTTTTACAAAAAAAAAATGAGCTCCCTAAAAACTAATTTAAGGTGTTATCCCTAACACTTTCACTTCACTCAACACTTGAGGAATAAAAGAAACTCTGATTTATGAGGTCATTTGATTCAAAGTTAACTGACCCTAATAATTAGGGTTTGAAACTTGATAATCCACACTTCCCAAGTTTGAAAGATATAGTGCTATATTGCGCACTTAATCTCTACCTTAAAGAATATGATCAACACATCACATACATAAATGCATGAATGATGATATGAGATGAGGTTTCACTTGAGAGACTGAGACTTAAGATTTGAGTTAAGACCTGGTTTAATGATGCTCGAGGATGGGACAAAGTCGATGAAAGCTTCAGGAAACCTGAGTGTCAGCAAACCCTAGTTAGTATGAGAACAAGTTCTTATGTTATCTTTTGACATTGATCTAAGTGCAAGGGTGTGATGAAATTTAATAATTTGTTGATCAGTGTGCACCAACTTAGTAAAAGCAGCGGAGCTAGCCAAAAAGAAAAGAAAGAAAATATTGAAAGAAAAGTTCTTTCAATTCAAAGTCAAATACCAAGAGCTTACATCAAATGCGAGCTCTCCCAACCATTTCAAAGTGTCCATGGTTGAAAGGTAAATAGGCCAAATGAGTCGGGTTAGTGCCTCTGAAAGGGCTCTGCATCATAAATGATACAAGTCTGGATGTAAGTATATTAGATACTTAAAGAAGGCATATCCTAGTATACTCCCAGGAGAACAAGTACATGCAACTCAACAAGTCTTGACAGATAGACTGATCGACAATCAAAAATACATGTGTTGAGCAATAAGACACTTGAGAGGACCCTTGTTACCCCCCATCCGCTGGTCTTCCATATACAATTTCAAGACTGACAAACTACTGAGAAGGTGGATTGGATGTAAGAACTGATTTATTCCCTAGTGTGTTAGATCTTGAGGAGAGTCTCTTGGACTAGGACTTTGAGTGATATTTCAACTCGACTCTCATAAAATGCAGTGCACACTAAACTTCATATCTCCATGCTATATTTATAAATAGAGAGTCTGATAATTAGAGAAGTTGGATTCCTTTTGACTAGATCTTGGTTCAACTTAGAATTTTTTTGATAACTTAAACAAAGGATTCTTAATGAGACAAGTCTTGAATTTGCACATGCACTGTCAGGGATTCAACCTTCTAACTCGCTCAAATTGCTTAAGGACAAGCAACGATTTAAGTATAGGGGTGTAATGAATCCATGATTCATCTACTTTATATGAAGAGTTTAGCAGAATTACCTTAATAAATCACTAAATAAACCTTTTAAATTGTGTTAATTAACATTTACTAACTATGCTAAAATCTGTAATTAAATAACCCATGTTTTTGACCTAATTTGAGCCTATTATTTTATGTGCAGATATTATTTATTTTAACCTAACTCTTTCTCGATTGTAGCTGTTTATTAATTAATAACTTGGCATAAAGAATTAAAACACATAAAAATCAGAAAATCAGAAGAAAACACAAAAATCTAACATTGTATATTTTGTACATATTTTATCATTGTCGATTTTATTTTACAGCTTTCTAACCTATAAAATATCCATAAAAAAATTATTAAATATGTATATATCATATATAAATTAATTATTTAATTAAAATCAAATTAAAATACAAAAAATCACAAAATAGAAAATACAGTATTTTATATCTATAGGATGCGTTTGGTTGCAAGGTTGGGCAGGGTTGGGTTGGGGTACACCGTTGTACCCCTCCTTCCAACCCTCCCAATCCTCCTCTTTTGATTTTGATCCCTTCATGAAAA
Source organism: Ottelia alismoides (assembly GCA_037367405.1). NCBI lineage: Eukaryota > Viridiplantae > Streptophyta > Magnoliopsida > Alismatales > Hydrocharitaceae > Ottelia > Ottelia alismoides. The sequence continues at coordinate 633,659 of JAZKJV010002285.1, read as the reverse complement.
TTGTAGATCTCATCGAGACGATCAACTTTCATGATGATTACTTTTTCATTTGACTTTGTTTGCTATTATTTATATTTAAATTATTTTTGAATTATCTGGGAATGACACATTTTTATTTTACTTTCCCTTCATTCTCTTTTTCTTTTCTCTCTCCCTTCTCTCTCTTCACTCTTCCCTCTCCAGATCATGAGTGCCGCACGTGACCCCTCCCCCTTCTCTTGCAAGAACACAACACGTGCCTTCTTCTCCACCCTCTGTCGATCGTTCCCCTCTCCTCTCCCGCAATTGTCGCTCGTCCCCCACCTGTTGTTACTCCTCTTCCTCCACAGTTAGGGCCCCCTCACCCACCGTTACGAGCCGCCATGCCTCCTCCGCGTAATGCCTCACTCCTCCTCCTCTTATTGATGTAGTGTCATGCCTCGCCAAATCATCCGCCATTACAGGACCAAGAGAGAGATCTAGAGCAAGATCTACCGGTGACAGCAAGATCCCCTGACCGAGCAATGACCTCCTTGTGTCCAAGCGAGATCTGACGAGAACCTCCTCATCGTTGCAGCCTATGGAAGTGCAACTTCTCAGCTCGATCACCACTGTGATCTTGAACAACCAACGAAGCTCTGCACTGAGCTTCTGCTCTGGCGAACCATCCTTCGACATCTCCTCCAGGTTTCCTCTTCTTCCTCGATTTCTTTTTCTTTGTCGTTGATCCCACTTGCTCTATTCCCATCCGATCTCTGCACAAGAACCATCCACCGATGATCAAAATAACATCACACCCTCCCTCTCCAGTTTGTCTTCTATCTCCCAGAGCCCCTCCAACTTCAGCCTTGTAAAGGCAAAAGCTCGAAGCTCCTTCCTCCACCTAACATTGAATCTATACCCCTCCGCCTTTCCCTTCTTGCTTTTCGCTAACACCTACAAGATCAAGAGCCAATTGGAGAATTGAAGTGCATAGCCTATGATGCTCCCTTGTTCTACCTCGCCCTTCATGCTTCCGCCCTCGTCTATCCACTCCGCTCTATTGTCCCTTGCCTGCAGCTCGCCTCCTCCGCCTCGCCCTTAAGCTACCGCACGTGGACCTCGAGCGTGTGTCACTTGAGGTCTGCCATTGCCTGAACCACTCCGAAGCTCCTTGTCTACTGCCATCAGCTGCTCTACTGCACCCCTGCCTCTGCCCAGTTACATACAATAACCATCAGATCGACCTTCTAGACCATAATCCAACGGTCATGAAGTGGCCACGCCAGCCCCTCGCTGCCCTCAGCCTCTGTCGGCCTGAGGCTGCCTCCACGAGCCATGTGTAGGCTCGTGAGTGTGAGCCTTAACTGTGTCACCAAGCCATAAGATCATCCTCGCAGCTCACATGCTTGCTGGTGTTTTTGCACCCACACCATCAAAACACCTAATAATTACGTGCAAGTCCTTGTTAGCAAAGTCACGTGTAAGGCACTGAGGGTGGGGCAAATTGCAGCCAGGTGATGAATCTCGTATTCATCATGCTAAAATTGGTCAATTAGGCTCTGCTTCCCAAAATTCACATGTATTTAATCATTAATAAAGCATCATTAGCATTCATATGTGTGTAAATAATATTTGCATTTCATCATGCATAATTGCATTACAAATTCCAAGTGTAAATTAGCCCAAAAATCTACGAACTTATCATATTTTTAGCTAATTCATCCTAACTCCAATTGACCCCAAATCCCCTCCATTGTGTAGATATCACTAACAATATAAAATAAAAAATACAAAAAAAATGCTAACTCAAATAAGTGTCAAATAATCCCAAAGTCTAATTTCACATCTGATGGACTAAAACAAGCATATCTCCCTCACACAGTGTTCGATTTTGGTCCACTCACTTTTAAATACTCCATTTCAAATATCTTCAAAAGAAGATCAATTTCGTAAAATTCAGAGCTCATATGTGAAAGTTAGGTTTTGGGCTTTTTTACGCATTTTAACTTTTTGCTATTTTTGACATGAGTTTTTATGTACATAATTAACCCTTTTAATTTTATTTCTTCTTCATTTGTGTTATTTGATGATAGTTTTATTAAGCGATATAAAAATCCAAATCCAGATTAAAACTGAAATCAAAGAAACTGACTGAGTCCAAGTGTCCGTTGTGAGTCTGTACAAAAATTGTGTGTTTCATACTTCTATTTTATTTTCCTATTTTCTTATTTACTAAAAATCCAAAAAAATCATATTAGTGTGTAAATAATTTTCTTGTATTTTATCATATTTTTTTCTAGATTTTTATCCTTTTTAAAACCACCAAAAAATACAGAACTTCAAAAAGCCATTTTCTATACACATGGAGAACCACCAAAAAGTCCACTTCACACAAATGACCTCTTTTGCTCATGGGTCCTTTATGAATGTTGTAGATCTCGTCGAGACGAACAACTTTCTTGAAAGAATTTTTTGATCCGAGGTCTTCTCTTATTTCTTTTCTATTTTCTTTCCCTTTTTAATTTTGATTTTTTTGGGGCGACACGTGGCAGCAACTGGGCATGCCACGTATCACCCTACCTCATCTCTCTCATTTATCCTTATCGGGTCACGTGCCTAGCACATGACCCCCTTCCCCTTCCTCCAGCCGTTACCAACCTCCCCCCTCGCGTGAACGACCGACACCGCCCCTCCCCTTCTTCCCTCTGGTCGTGCATGTAACGCCTCCGCGCCTTCACTCCACCGCTGCTTCTCCCCATAACAGCCGCGAGCACGTAACCGACATCATTTCCCTCCCCTCCTATAAAGACCCATTGACCTCCAGCAACTAGACATCCACCGATTGTAGCCATTAGTGAAGATCGTCGCCGATGGTGACAACCCGTGCAACCTTCTCTTCTCCGACGAGATCCGGAGCCCAACGGGGCTTCGTCGCTCAGAGCATCCTCCTTTGTATGTCAGCTTGCTCCGACCGTCGTCGTCGAGCTACTCATGCCACTCCAGGTAGCCTCCTTCCTCCTCTCCCTCTGGTCTTGCTCCAAGGCCTCCACCCTCGCCCTATCCAAACACACTTCCACCTCCGACCTTGCACAGGCTGGAACCCCACCCCCTCCTTTCTCCTGATCACCGACCATCCTCCATCCTCGAGATCTACGCAGCCAGCTCCTCCCACCTCGCTTAGCTCTTCCTCGGCTAGAACAACAGCGTGGTCGACCGCCTCCCCCTCCATTTTTGCTAAACACGCTGCAGGTACAACTTCGCCAACCGAGCTGCCATCCCTCCTTCGCCGTCGCCATCGCTCGGCCACTGCGGAGGTTGAGCTCCGCCCCGCCATCACACTCAGCCCTCGCACCACTCCAGCAGCTCAGACTCACCAGCTTCACCTCTGCCTGCCGCGTACGACCATCGTGGTCGGTCGAGGCCGAATTCCTCCTCGCGCTCGGATGTCGTCTCCGCTCCGGCCGAACCCCCGCCCTCGCCACGTACAGTTACCATCAGATCAGGCAACCAGCCCTTGATCCGACGGCCCATAGGACGCCACATCATTCCCCTCCGAACCTCGACCCCAGCCTCGAGGCTCGGGTCTCCCGGACCACCGATCGCCACCACATGGAGGCTCAGACCATCCGAGCCTCAGCCTCGGTCCGAGCCTCTCGCTTCCCTCATCGAGCCTTTGGTTCGGGCTCCGAACCTCAGCCCCGTGCCCGAACCATAGTCTCGGCCTCACCGAACCTCCGCCTCGTTGTTCGACCTTCCATACGCACGTGCGAGGCACGCGCTGCATTAGTAAATTACAAAATGCCCCCAAGGGTTCCTGATATTGTAGATATACCCCCGCCAGGGGTAAATTACATACATGCCCCCCGTCTTTGTGAAATTAGGGATAAGCCCCTCCAGGGACCTGTTTGAAGGAAAAACTTTATTTTAATTACATTTTAGTCCCTGAAATTTCATTTCATCATATCTTTTTCATCCGAACTCTGATTTAAGCATATAATATGTCATTTTGAAGCTATTTTCATGCTCTATCATTTAGCATAGTTTGTGGACAGATCCGGGGTTGTTTATTGATAATTATTATTTGAGGATCTCCATTGACAAATGCAGGCTAATTTTGACATATCTACGCTATCTTTTCATTGAGAAATTAATGATATCTTCTACAGGAGTTCAGTTGAGGAATTTAATAGGATTAAACCCTTGATATCATTGTGGATTATTATCAATAAATTAATCTGTGCAGGGGGCTAAATCGAGGAAGAATTTAATTTCCTTATCATTTCTCTGATTAAATAGTGATTTTTGAGGAGCGAATTACAATGAGTCCTGATAGGATAATTCATTACCCTCCTTGCAACTTGAATTTGATTGGATAAATTACAATTTGAATTTCTTTTTGATCTGTGATTGATTTTGAGGATTTATTGATCATATTATTTGAGGATTTAACATGTTTAAAATCACAGATCCTAGGCATAATCTTCTATGTTCATTTTCTTTACATCGCATCTTCATCATTGCATTGTATTATATTGTCCCAACACAGAAATTAATCAACCATTAATTAACTATTAAAATTAATTTAAGACTACGCAAATAAAAATCACCGTTCCATGTATTCGACCTTGGTAGACATGCCAAGAAAAATTTTCCACAACATTCAAAGATTGTGGTTTTTGAGTAACCAATTTTTGCCTCCTATACTACAATTATCGATTATTAAAGAGGCGAATTTCGCGTTCATCAAATGGCGCTACTGTTGGGGAACGACAAATTTTTATGGTTTTAAATTATTTTTTGTAATTAATTTTTGTGAAAATTATTTCTGTGTCATTTTTTTCTTCTACATTTCATTTTGCATTTCCCTCTTACTTCTGCTACTAACCACAATTTCTCTCTTCGCAGACTACTGGGAGCAAAATTTTGGGATTTAATCAAGGATCTGCAAGGACATAGATTGAATTTTATTTTTTGTGAGAGAGCTTAGTCTAGGTTTAATTTTCTGCAATACTCTCAAGGTCCCTCTCTCTGAACCCTTGTAATAATTTGGACTGAACTTATCTGTGGTGTGGCGGGTCTATTTCAACCCCTTTTGTGTGGTTGGGACCTAGCTTGAATGGCGTAGGATTTAGGCACATATACTTTTGTTTATTTATCATTGATTGCGCTCATAATTCTTATGCCACACTCTCACTAACTATACGCACTATAGATCCTTCAGCATTAGCTAAATTTTTAAATCAATTCTTCCCGCTAATAGAAGTATCTGCTTAGGACATTTTTCATCTGTGAATATCATTTAGTGTAATTTAAATTCCTTATCTTGCATCCCGCATGAAGAACGCGAGGATTCACTGTAAGTCTTCTTCTTAAGCATGCATCATTGATTTACATTTGCATTGGCTTTTTCGATTCTCCTTCCTCAAGTTTTACAACTTAGGAATTAAAGGAATTGGGGCTGCTCGTTAGGCGTGAATTTCTGTGCTCACATAAACTTCAGTGACAACATTAATTTAAAACTGGGACTGCTAATCAAGGCGACTGTAAATAAAACTGACATAAAATTAACCTGTGTCTGGTGGAGAGAAACCCACTCATTGTTTGTAAGGACTAGAACGCACACTTAGGACAGAGCAAAAAATGAGAAATTTCACAGAGACTACTATTTTTAAAAACAATTAGCTACTTTTCAGTGAGGGTTTCGAGTAGCCGTTTTATGGTCCGACTTCCCTTAGCAGAGTGGGTGGTTTAGAGGACAGTGCGGAAGGCTCTGTCCTCAACTAACACGGGCAGCCGTTTAAACGGTCTGTACTTACACCTATACTGGCTGAAAGTAGGTGTAACTAGTTGTACGAACTCGGGACAGTCTTTGTGAAATATTTCGGTACCTAACAGCTCCGCTTAATTTTCAAGATTGTTATGTCATTAAAATAAAATTGAAAAGATAATCGGCCGAACCCTGATGTGCCTTCATCAATGTTGAGTGGGTGAACCTGAGAATTTTACTTGTGTTTGCTTTGTGTTTGCATACTTGTGAAGACTCTCTTCTCGACCCTTCTTGGTCTTAGGGACATCATCTTTAGCACTCCTCCCCTTCAGGGTCCAGTCAATCCCAGACTAACCTTCATTCACTCCTCCACTAAGAAAACTTTTATCCTTAGTAAATCTTCACTTAATTCCGACCCTTAATTCTGAACTCTTTTCTTCTAAAGTGAGTCACAATGCCTCCAAAGAAGAACCCTAGTGACGATGAGAATGATGCAGACCCCATCCGAGCACTCTTGGCTAGGATAACCGTTGTTGAACAACACAATGTATTGCTTAGGGCACATATAGCAGTAATGCAATGCGGCAAGGTTGCTATGGAAGACACGTACCTCCATGAATTGGATGATGATTATAACTGGTTGAGGCTGATAACCCCTGAGGATGCGTTCGAACACAAATCGCATTTCCTTGCTATTGCCGAAGTTCAGAGGGAATAATCATGAAGAACCATATATCTTCCTCCGTGATTTCGAGTTAGTCTGTGCTAACCTATGCCACCCTAGAGTTAGCCAGGACTACATAAGGTTGAGAGCTGTCCCCTTCGCCTTGACCGATAAGGCAACTTACTGGCTGAAAAACTTAGGGGAAGTAGTCACTACATGGGCCACATTCAAGACTATTTTTAAAGAAATTCTATCTAGTTAGTAGAATTAATCAGATGAGGATCAAGCTCACGAGCTTTACCCAACAACCGAGCGAACCATTCCATGAAACATGGGAAAGATTCACAGACCTAATCGAGAAATGTTCAGGACACGGGATAAGTAAAATGATGCTGGTCCAAAGTCTTGTTAGTGGGCTGAACCCTGAGACCCAAGGGTTAGTAAGTGCATCCTATGGAGGAAGCAATATGGGACGCTACGAGGACACCGTCTACAAGGTGTTTGAAAGGCTTGCTGAATCCAGCCGTGCACAAACCACCAGCTGAGCTTACAGAGCCAGCTCCAAAAAAATGGTGAATAATCTGTCAACTGATCAGAGTGCTGATATGAGAATAATAGCTGTTAAACTAATTATGATCAAACATATTTATAAAAAGGTGGACGAACTCCATAAATCATATGATATGGAGAATTTGGCTAAATTACCTAAGCAAATGGAGGAATTGGCTGACAGGGTATCTAAGATTCAGATACCTGCCCTTACTTCATCCCCTGCCCCCATACACCAAATTCACTACATTCAAGGTCAAGGGGTAGGGCAACAAAGCCATTGGGGTGGAGACCAAGTGTTGTCCCATCAAACTAAAGAAATCTCCGCTCAAGCTATTTACGAGGAACCTCCACAAGTCATGGGGATAAATGGAGTCTGGTATAACCTGGAACCTGTCAACCGTTCAAACCAAAACTCTACTCCAAACCCTCGTCCACCACAAGCCCGACCCACCTACCAGTATCAACCGCAACAGCAACAACAGTACCGCATGTGTTATCAGAACCCATAACCTTAGCCGCAATAGAATCAATGCCAAGGCCAGCAGGACCAATTCAGACAATATCAGCAGCCTCAGGCCAGGCAGGGCCAGGGCTCCTCCTCTTCTTCTATCTCTCCAGAACTCCAACGAGTGTTGGATGAGATTCATGACATGAGAGTCGACATAAATCGACTCTCTCAATGGAGAGATGAGGTGATCACACCCTAAACTTTGATTCCAGTGACGGTTCCGTAAATCACAGCTTTAAAAAGTTGTTTTTATTTGTTCGTGCTAAAAATATGGTTTGTCATTCATTGTAGGCGGCGATCGGAATCGGTCAAAAATAACCACAAAAATTATTCAATTTCAATCAAGTGGTTTTTGTTTATTTTACTTGGGCAAGTCCCAAGGTCGATCACAAGTAGGCAAAGGAACAATCTAGATTAATGTCTATCAAGATTCGTGCACGATTTTCGAGGCAGTCTTTTTTTGGAATTTTTAATGCAAATAAGGGATTCATGATGTAATTTTTGCCTATTTTAGGGACTAAAATGTAAATTACGTTCAAATGATGTTCGAAAAATACGAAACTTGGCCACAATGCAAAATATAATAAATGAATGCACTATAATTTTTTTGGAATTTTTGGATGCAATATGAATTTTTTTATGAATTTTTAAGTGCAAACAGAATGATTTTCAATATTTAATTATAATAAATATTAAACCTAATTATTTTCAGAAGATAAAATTATCCAAGATCTGTCACTAGGTGATTGATATCAGAAAAATCCTAAACCACGAAAATATAGGGTTTAATACCTATTAAAAATAAATTACTGAAATATGCAAAATGATTTTTACAGGGCAAATTATGCATGCAAATACAAATCTTTTTGGGCACAATGTCAAGCAAAATTAACTCCACTATATGTGATTTTTGGGGAATATTTAGAGCAATGGTTAATTAATGGCAAATTTAATAGCAAGAAATGGAGAAAATATACGAACATCCACAAAACAATTAATTATGAATTAATCATTAATCAGGAAAATATCCACAAGGTGTCGAAATGTAGAGCGTTAAATGATGAACATCATGATATTTTTTGAATAATAAATAATGTCGAGAAAAGGTTCAAAAATTGTTGAGAAACACAGGAGTACAGATGCAATATTTAAATAAAAAAATAAAAAAAAGAATGCAGGGGGACGGAAATGTAAATAATAATTATGTGGGGGCGTTAGTGCAATTTTACCAAAGGTCACGTGCGATGCACGTGACCCCTGATCGGCGGGGACTTCTACGTGATAAGGCGAAAGGGGCAGGGCTCTTCCGTAAATTTCCCACGCGGTCACGTGGGAGGCACATGACCCGTGGGATGGGTGACGTCCCTGATGATGACCCCCACGCACGTGCCTCGTACGTGTTGGGGTCTCAGGCCCAACGCCCGGCCTGCGAGGACGGTGAAGAGGCAGAGCGAAGGCGGAGGCAGTCGGCGGTGTCGGTGAAGATCGTCGATGACGTGGCTTGGAGGCGGAGGAGCTCGGCCTCTCCTGGCACAGCGAAGGCAGAGGCGGTGCTTTAGTGGCTCGCGAGGGGCGGTCTCCGACCAAGGCGGTGGTGGGAGGCCAGCGTGGAGGCGACTGGAGCCTTGGCGGCGGAGGTGCTTGGACGGGTGCTTCGATGGCTGGCGTTGATGAAGCGTAGGTCGTAGGAGACCGGCGTGGTCGGTGGAGCAAGGTGCCGGCGGTGGAGGAGTCGATGCTGTCGGCGGCGAAGGCGACGTTGGAAGCGACCGTAGCGGATGGTGGCGATGTCATCGGAGGTGATGATGATCGAGGGGGAGAGAGATGATTGAAGGTGGGATTGCAATGCAGAGGAAATTGGAGCTTGTGAAGGTTTCTCGGAGATGGAGAGATGATGCGGAAGACGGAGGGTTTACCTGAAGGAGGGCTCGACGGCGGTCGACCAGAGCTGAGCAGCGGCGGATAGCTGGGCTGCGATGAGGAGATCACCTCGGATCACGCCGGCGAGGCTGTCACGACCACTTGGAGAACGGCAGATGAGGGAGTCGGGTGTGGCGAAGCTCCTTAAATAGGATGAGGGTGAGAGCAGTCGGTGGGGGTTGCGAGATGAGTGGGGCAGTTGGGTGGTTGCGAAGATCACGGGGCGGTGTGAAGACGAAAGGGGTGAGGCGGTGGAGGATTCGGAGGGCAGGTGCGGCGGTTGCGGAGGTTTCGTGGAAGAAGATGCACCGCGACCATTCGATCGGTCGTGGACGCGCCATGTGGCGGGGGTGTGAGAAGAGGCGTGGCACGTGCGACTAATTTATTTTTTAAATAAAAATGAATAAAATAAAGCCCAAAATATATTGACATGTGGCGGCCCCAGAGGCCGCCACGTGTCATCACCAGAAAAATCGAAAAAAAAGAATTTGTAAAATCAAAAAGAAATACTAAAACGACCTCGGATCGAAAAAGTTCCTTCACAAAATTGATGAGGTCTACAACTTTCATGAAGACATCAAAACCAAAATCGATCAAATGCGCAAATTGAATTTTTGGGGTATCCCATGTACATAGAATACCTAGATTTGTGGGTTTTCTAATTTTTTTGTCATTTTTAAACCCGATAAAAATCCAAAAAAATATAGAAAAATCAAAGATAAATAAAGACATCTAAATTTATTTTTTTTATTTTAATTAATAAGAAAATATGTACATAAAATATCAGGTCAAAACCGCTAAAATATACAATGTACAAAAGAGGTCCAAAACCCAACTTTCACATACGAGCTCTGATTCACTTGAACTTGGTCTTGTTTTGAAGGTAATTGAATGTACATTAGTTCAAAAGTGAGTAGGATCAAATTGGACACTGGATGAAGAAGATATGGGGCTTTTAGTCCGAAAATCCTGAAACTAGGGTTTGGGTTTTTGGTCCACTTTACAGGATTAGTGATTTTTTTTGTATTTTTCATTTATTCTTGTTAGTGATATGTACACAGTGGAGGTGGTTTTGTGTCATTTGGAGTTAGCAAGAGGGAGTTAAAAATCTGGGAAATTAGGCTATTTACATGTCATTTTTTGGCTTGGATTTTTGGCTTCTTATTTTGTGCAAAAACGATGGATAAAATGCCATTCTTATGCAAACATACATGAATGCTAATTATGAAGAATAAATACACAAATACTGATGATTTTGAAGGAATTGAGCTTAATAAATGAGACTTAGAGTGATGAATCCGAGATTCATCATCCCCCATATACGTAAACCATGCTCGTCCCTGAGCATCAAAAAGAAATGCCATGAGGTGAAATGAGATTGGGTTCCATACCAAGACCATGAGCTGAAGGTGAAAATGAAACTAGACTCGTCTTTTGGATTATTCGTGTGGCGGAACTTCTGTGAGACTTAGAATTTTAAAATCAACAACCCTCAAGTTCTACACATCATTGTCACAGTTTCGGCTCAGAAGTCATCTTAGATCGATCCTCTTCCCAAAGTATACCCTATGAACATTGAACAACCAACTCATGTGTGTGAAGGGTTTTAGCTCTTCCCATCCAGAATGCCGGACTATCATGCTCCTCTCCTCTCCAGTAACTCGTCCTCGGGGAGTCAGGTATTTCCTTCTAAGGTATGTCGCGTTGTGTTCACAATCGAATTGGGGGAGAAGTTAGAAGAAGGGAAAAAGAACTGGAGGGTGGCCAGTGTAGTCACCTCTCCTTGTGAAGATGGACAGTGTAGCCGAGTCTCCACCAAGATCTGCAGGTTTTCTTGAAGCTTGGACCTTTTTGGTCGGATTTTATTTGGTAGTTTCTTCTTTGTATTTGGAATTTTTGGTGGTTCTGCTTGGATCTTGTTGTGCCCCTACGGATATAGAATCTTTTTGTTCCGTACATTTTTTGGGGTCTTAGAAAAAATTATGCACAACCATCCATTCCTTTTCCAAAGCTTTATTTCAACCCTACTCCGGTCTTTAGATTTCCATGCTACCAGAAAAGAGATTCATACAGTCTTCCAACATCCCGTCTGAGTTGAGCTAAGTGCATAGTGCGAGAGTACAAATTAACTCCCTATTCCAGAGTTGTACCCAGAATGAAGAGACCAGGTTAGACACTAAGAGTCAAACGATGCACATTGTCATGTGGAACTTAAAGAATTAAGTCAAAAGACCTGAAGTTCTTAAAATCCTATTTCTCGGTGAAGTTCCTCTGAAAACTAGGTAGATTAAGGTCAAGTCCAGACTACTCTCGGTTTCTACTTATAACTCGGTTCAGAACCCAATGACTTTTCACAGATGCCAATGAATGCGATGCTGGATGAAGTGCAGGTGTGTGAAATGCAGACACACATTTTTTTTATGCAAAAATGAAATAAGAAGCCATTTTTTTTCAAATATTTTGGGCAAAGTTAGTGTTAGTAGCAAAACTTTTTTCTTTTGTTTTTTTTGTTTTTTTAAAAGATTACCCACCCCGTAAATACATATAGACTTACGAAAAGTACGAGATATGGGTAAAATATATACGAAGTATATACACAGACCCCCCTATACTTAGCGAGTGCTGTGTCCTCAGAGCACAAGAAGCGGAAGGAAGACATAGCTCGTGCTAAGCGTAAGGGAGTGAAAATGCAAAGAAAAATGAAGCGGTCGGGATATGTGAATGAGGAGAGTATAGACAGGTGGGTGTCGGTTCCCCCTATACTTAGGCTCTGATCAGCCTAAGTATGGAAGGAGGGTGGAAATGGAGCGATCGGGACATAGGAGAAGAATGGTATGTACATATGGCATCGGTCCCCCCCCCCATACTTAGGCCTTGGCCTAAGTAGAGGACGAAGTTGTACAAGGAGGCTGATGTGGTCGGGTGGGAGGGTGGGATGATCAGATAAATCTTCAATGTCCTTGCTCTGCGTGAAGTAGATGACCTCAACTTGAACTGTCTGCTCTTTGGGTGATTCAATATATGGCTTCAGCATTTGTTCATTTACTGAGAAAGATTGTGCATCATCTTTGAGTTCGGCAATATCCACACTTCCATTGGTGTGCACATCGATAACAATGTAGGGACCCGTCCATTTTGATTTTAGTTTCCCATGAAAAATCTTCAACCGAGCATTAAACAACCACACTTTCTACCGAGGGACAAAGGTTTTATCTCGAATGTGTCTATCATGCCATCTCTTGACCTTGTCCTTATAAATTACATTGTTGTCGTATGCCTGATTTCGGATTTCAATTAGCTCATTTAGATTTAAGTCACGACATAGTTTCCCAAGGTGACAACTCCAATTCAACATTTTGATCACCCATTCTAATTTGTGAATCAATTCTGCAGGTAGATGGCATGGCTTGCCATAGATCATCCTAAAAGGTGAAGTACCGAGTGGAGTCTTATAGGCCATCCTATAGGCCCATAGAACTTGGTCCAACAGTTTCGACCAATTCTTCCTATCTGGACGAACCAACTTCTGAAGAATACCCTTCACCTCTCTATAATAAACCTCTGCCATGCCATTAGATTGTGGATGATATGGGTTGGCTATTCTGTGCTCAAATTTGTACTCCTTAGCCAAAGATCTCATCTCCTTGTTCACAAAATGGCTACCTCCATAAGAAATCAAAATTTCAGGTATCCCGAACCTTGCAATGATATTATCCTTGATGAACTTACATACGACTTTTCTATCTGCGATTCGGGTTGGAATAGCCTCTACCCATCTTGATAAATAGTCAACCACTAACAAGATGTACTCAAATCCATTGCTGTTGAGAAAGGGACCCATAAAATCAATCCCCCATGTATCGAAAACATCACCGAAAATCATTGGTTGCATGGTCATTTCATCTCTATATCCCACAGTCCCTCCCATTCTTTGACAAATTAGGCATGACCGTACAAATTCATTAGCATCCTGAAATAAGGTCCGCCAGTAAAATCTACATTGGAGTACCTTGTGCACGGTTCTCTTTCCCGAATGGTGCCCTACAGCCTCGAGAGAATGACAATGTGTGAGGACACTCTGATATTCCTCCTGAGGAATACATCTTCTCCAGACACAATCCAGTCCTTCATAAAAAGGAAAGGATCATCCCAATGGTATTTTCTCCAATCTGACTTCAATCGATCAATCATTCTCTTGGTCCAACCAAAGGGAACCTTCTTGGAGACAAGATAGTTCACTATGTCGGAATACCATGGGGTTGAATGAATAACACAAACTGATTCGTCTGGAAAAGTCTCTTTAATTGGTCCAGTGTCAGGATAATCTATTCAGGAAAGGTGATAAGAAACAACATTCTTTATTCTAGGTTTATCCTTGATCTCCAAATTAAATTCCTGGATTAACAAGATCCATCTCAAAAGTCGTGCCTTAGCATCCTTTTTATCCATAAGATATCTAATTGATGTGTGATCTGTGAAAATTGTCACCTTGGAGCCCAATATGTATGATCTGAATTTTTCAAGGGCCCAAACAACCACGAGCATTTCCTTTTCAGTCACTGTATAATTTCTCTGTGCACGATCCAACACTTTGCTCGCGTAGTGAATCACGTAAGGTATTCCATCTCTTCTTTGTCCAAGTACCGCTCCGAAAGCAAAATCCGATGCATCGGTCATGATCTCGAAGGGAAGAGACCAGTCAGGAGCTTGTAATATCGACGATTCACATATTTTCTTTTTCAGGAGCTCGAAGGCCTCTAGACATCTGTGATTTACAATAAACTCGGCGTCTTTTCCTAAGAGCTCAGTCAGTGGGCGGGCGATCTTTGAAAAATCTGGGATGAACCTTCGATAAAATCCAACATGCCCTAAAAACAACCTCACTGACTTGACGTTGGTTGGTGGCTCAAGTTTCTTGATCACATCCACCTTAGCAGGGTCGACCTCCATTCCTTTTTTGGAGATGACGTGCCCCAACACGATACCCTCAGTCACCATAAAGTGACTTTTCTCCCAAGAGAGTACCAAATTAACCTTCTGTATCTCTGGAGGACTCGGTCCAAGTGCGCTAAAAATGTATCAAATGAATCACCATGAATCGAGAAGTCATCCATGAAGACTTCCAGGAAATCACCAACCATTTCGGCAAATACAGCAATCACGCACCGCTGAAATGTGCCTGGGGCATTGCAAATCCCGAATGGCATGCACTTGAATGCGTAGGTACCGAAGGGACATGTGAACGTGGTCTTTTCCTGGTCATCGGGAGCGATAGCTACTTGATTGTAGCTGGAGTAGCCATCAAGAAAATAAAAGAATGCTTTCGCTGCGAGTCTCTCCAAGATTTGATCAATGAATGGCAGTGGAAAGTAATCCTTCTTGGTTGCAGCATTCAGGCGCCTGTAATCGACACAGACGCGCCATGATATGGGTACTCGGGTCGCGATCTCTACCCCCTCCTCGTTTGTGACCATCTGGATTCCCGACTTCTTCGGGACGATATGAAGAGGGGCCACCCACTTGGAGTCAGAAATGGGGTATATAAATCCTTCTTTGCACCATTTCTCTATCTCTTTCTTCACCACTTCCCGAAGATCGGGATTTAATCTTCTCTGAAATTCACGGGAAGGCCTTGCATTATCCTCAATATAAATCTGGTGCGAGCAGATAGCGGGGTTTATCCCTATAAGATCCGACACAGTCCAACCGATGGCTTTTCGATTTCTCTCAAGGACTTCGAGTAGTCTGGATTCCTGGTCCACGGTTAATGATGAGCTAATGATCACAGGGAATTTTTCTTTGGGTCCATTTAGAAATGCATACTTCAGTGTGGAAGGTAGTGGCTTCAGCTCTGGCAATTCTGAATCATCGATCAAGTCTGGCTGAATGACTTTTGCATCTGGCTCAGTGTCGGTTGGTGGTGAATCACTCAGTGATGTGCTGACTACCAATTCTGAAGAAAGTTGAGTCGGATCGCTAAAGTCATGTGGTAATTCGGCCAAAGCCGCGTCCGACTCGTCATCGATATTTATTGATTGTCGTGGAGATGCTGGGACTGACAAATCCGAAGGGATTTCTGTGTCATCAAGACTGTAGGAATCTGGGTGACTAGATATATTTGGCAATATCTCGTAAACTGCATTGTGCATTATTTCTTCTTCTGAGGATGTGCTTTCAATCTGCATGTCTGGCAGTTGGTCCTACGGCCTAGTAGTGCTGAGGAGATTGCATTCTGATGTTTCAGCATATTCGGCGGTGGATTAAGAGTCTGGCCTTTGCCACTTTGTTTGTTTCATCTCCAAGTCTACTTCTCCGCCTGGAGAACGAAACTTCATCATTCCGGTGCCGTAATAGAATACAGCTTTTGCGGTTCTTAGGAATGGTCTTCCAAGAATGATTTGTGAGTCCTTCCAATGTTTTGGGGTCTCCATATCAAGGACAATGAAGTCCACTTTGTATTCCGTACACTCGGTCATGATGATAACATTTTTCACTTCTCCCTGAGGCCTTTTAGTAGATTTATCAGCAAAATGGAGTAAAGATAATGATTTCTTGAGAGGGCCTAACTCCAATCTATAATATAAGGCTAAGGGTAGAAGATTTATGGAAGAACCATTGTCGAGAAGTGTGCGTGCGAACGCAATACCGCCAATGCGACTCTCCACATAATGGGCACCCAGATCCCTTTTCTTTCTTGGCAAATGTTGATTTTTGACACATTTGGTAGTGGTAACTGTCAAGATATGAGTCTCCACAAATTGACTTGTTTTCTTTGTACGAGTCCTGGTGGGAGTGCATTTCGCCTTTAAGTACTTCTGAAAGGCTGGATTAGTGGCCACATACTGATCAAAGGGTACTTTGACTATGATTTTTTGCTGGCAGAACTTTTCCATCACTGTGTCATCTTGGATGTTTTCTTTTGTTTTCCTTTCTTGAAAGCATGGGGGAAAGGAATGGAAGCATTTGAGACAGGAGATAGAGATCCAGAATTATAAATAAGAGCATCTTTATTAGACTTGGAGTTCTTATTACAATCATAAGATTTTTGATAATAATCAAAATCAGGTTGCTGAAAGGGTGACAAATATATTTTTGCAGCATCTAGAGGTTCAAGGTCCTCTGCAGACTCCATAGATGCTTTCCCTTTATCTTGCGCTTGGATCTTCAGGCGTCCTTCTTCTTCCTCCTCGGAAACATCCTCTGATTGATCTTCCGAGTCTTCATGGTCTGATTCCCTTGCCCGATCAGGTACGACCACGGTCCTTCCGTTCCTGAGTGACATGGCAATAATTTTGTCAAACGAAAGGATCTCATGTTCAGATATGGAAAAATCTGAATAGTATACCTGGCCATTGTGTTGAAATTTGTTCAAGCTAATGGTTGTGGCTGGGGCTGTCTGCTCATCCTTCCAACGGGACAAGCGATTGACATCAACCCATATATTGTGCAGCTCATTTCGGAAGTTGCGAATTTCTTCAAGCATTTGCCTTTGGATGTCGATCGGTTCTTCTGGAGGATTGGACGATTGAGATGATTGTCTGGGAGCTTGATATTGCTGAGGTTGATTCTGGTGATTGTAGGGCTGCTGCTGCTTCGGCTGTTGGAAAGATGTAGTGTTCTGAGTGTGCTGTGGAGGAAATGCGACATTATAGAAAGTGGGTGGACGTTGATAAGGCTGACGGTCCCCCATATTACCCTGTCGGGTAGTGTCCTGTGTGTACCAAATACCATTTACTTCAAATGTCAGAGGCGGGGCTTCCTTGACTGTCTCGACCGGTGGGGGTGGCTGCTGGGAATGTTGGGCATAGGATTGTTCTTGAGTCCACGGTTGTTGTTGTTCTGCTCCTGGATGATCCTGGACATGGTGCACATGATAGATAAGGACAGTAGGTGCAATAGGTATCCCCATCTTGGACACCTTCTCAGTGAGCTCCTCCATCTGCTTTGGGAATTGGGAAATCTTGCTGTCGATGTCATTCATTCTCTTATGAATTTGATCCACTACTGTTAATTTATCGACGATGATGTTCATGTTTGGTATCAAATCCTCTGCTATCTCCGTGACAATTTGCTTTCCTCCTTTGGCTTGAAAGGTGTTCAAGGAGTCAGTGTATGCTCAACTAGCAATTTGTGAACGACTTGTCTCTGCCATCTGCTCCAGTACCTTCCAGACGGACTCAGCTCCACGTGATGTGTAATTCCCTCTGCAGACAACGCTAACTAACCCTTGAGTCTCATGGTTGAGGCCAGAGTAGAGTGACTGAACTAGGATGTTATTATCCAAATTATGGCAAGGATATTTCTATAGCAGGTCTTTAAACCTATCCCAAGCCTCACAGAGTGGTTCATTGGGCATCTGAGAGAAGCTGGTGTTGCGAGTCCTCATTTGGTTGGTCTGACTAAACGGGTAGAATTTCTTCAAAAACAGGTTTTTGAACCTTTCATAAGTGGTCACAGTCACTCCTAAGTTCTTCACCCAGTAATTTGCCTTCCCTTTCAGGGCGAAAGGTAGAGCAGTGAGACGAATGTAGTCCTGGCTGACTTGTGGGTGCCTCAGATTGGAACATATCAGTTCCAATTCTCGCAAGAATTCATATGGCTCTTCAGTCGTATTACCATGGAACTGTGGTAATTGACTTATGAAATGTGGCTTCAGTTCATAGTTTATTTCTGGCTGAGGTGGCTGCAAGTAATTTCTCACTCTGTAATGTCCAGGGTTGTATGCGGCTTCCGTTGACAGTTCTTCCCCAGCATTCATCTGTTCTAGTTGCTCCCTCAGTAACTGTTGTTGCTGCTCAGATGCAGCCACTCTTGCAAAAATCATCTGTATTGGGTCTTCATTATGTTCATCTCCTGGTTCCTTTCTGGGGGGCAACTTGGGAGGCATTTCTTCTTCTTCACCTTCTGAATAGAAGGGATTCGTGTTGATAGAGTAAAAGGAATTTGAAAAATCAGTGAGGTGAGAGTTTTCTTTGATCTGCTTTGGTGAGAGAGGGACAGTGTGGTTTCTTCCCTCCAGGAAGCTGAAAGAATCATACGAGGAGGATTCATGGGAAGGGTGTCCATGAACCCGAGGTGATCCTGAGTAAGAGTGCCTTGGAAAATTTGTGGCGTTCAGAGAAGGATTCGTGGAGTCCGAAGTATAATTTTCCATTCTCGATTCAAAAGTATTAGCAAGAGGTTTATGGTTCATGATCTAGGCACAAGTGTGCGATAATTGTTGATGATCTATTTTCTACGCACAATCCAAATACAATACAAGGGTTGTTTAACCAACTCAACACAAAGTGAAGACCGTGAAGGTTCGGTCTCAGAGCGGTTAAAGCGAGCTATTAGGAACCCAATGCTCTCAGGAGACTGGCCTATCCCAAATTAGATATTTCCTAGCCAGTATGAATTGCGGACCGTTTACCGGCTACCCGATCAAATCAATCTGTTAAGGACGTCACGGGCCGCTTTACCGGCTACCAGAGAGATCCTCACTAGAGAACGACTAACCCAAGATAGTAGTCTGAAAAGAGTTATGGCGTGGCTCTATCCTAGTGTGCGGGTCGCTCTCTCGCTCAAGCAAAGCAAACAATGAGAGGGTTGCTCTCCCGCAAAAATTCTTGATTTTATGGGCTCTTAAAATCGGCTTTATTTAGCACTCCCAATTTTAATTAGGTGATCACTGAAGAATTAAGCACAAATACACGTCTACCGTCCAGTCCCAATTTCCTTTAGAATTATATGATACGACAAGAGGGAGAAATTCAGGAAAAGCCGATGCATGCGAAAAACTATGATGAATGCTCAGTTAGAAGACTTATAGTGAATCCTCGCAATCTCCATGTGGGATGCTAGACAGAACTGAAAAAGTATTCTAAATGAATGCAAACCGATGAAAAAACCGCACCTAAGCAGAAAGTTCTATTAGCGGGGAAGAATTGAGTTAAATTTGGCTAAGTTGAACCATCTATGTGCATCTCAGTTAATTGTGTAGTGTGGCTTAAGATCCTACGAGAACAATCAAAAATTAAAAATGCTCTGAGCCGTATGTGCAAGTCCATCCTATTCGCCACTCAAGTCAGGCCCCACCCTCACCGGAGAGTGAAACAGGCTACGACACACCACAAAAAGAGTTCAGAGTCTTTTTTACACACGCGAGAGTCCAATCGGACACCGTTGTAAATGAACAATTAATTACAGAACTAAAATTGCAGAAATAAAAAAAACTAGACTCTACGCTCTCTCACGACTCGACTCGATCTTAAATTAATTGCAACTTCTTCGAATGTCGGTGAAGATGCGTCGGTTTCTTGAAAAACCACTCCACGTACGCCGGGTAACTCACAAGAAAAATAAGAGAGATTTGTGTAAGAGAGTGACTCAGAAAATAATCAAAAATAAAATAAGCGAAATAAATGCTGAAAAATAATTGCAGGAAATAAAATGGGATTTACAGAGAAAAATTCGGGGGTCAGACTACCCGAATGTGGAAAACCGAACAAGAAATGTCAAAACACAAAACTAAGCCGTTTGCCTCCCCGGCAACTGTGCCATCTGACGGTTCCATAAATCGCGGCTTTAAAAAGTTGTTTTTATTTGTTCGTGCCAAAAATATGGTCTGTCGTTCGTTATAGGCGGCAATCGGAATCGGTCAAAAATAACCACAAAAATTATTTAATTTCAATCAAGCGGTTTTTGTTTATTTTACTTGGGCAAGTCCCAAGGTCGGTCACAATGAGGCAAAGGAACAACCTAGATTAATGTCTATCAAGATTCGTGCACAGTTTTCGAGGCAGTCTTTTTTTGGAATTTTTAATGCAAATAAGGGATGCAGGATGCAATTTTGGCCTATTTTAGGGACTAAAATGTAAATTGCATTCAAATGATGTCCGAAAAATACGAAACTTGGCCACAATGCAAAATATGATGAAATGAATGCACTTTAATTTTTTTGGAATTTTTGTATGCAATATGATTTTTTTATAAATTTTTAAGTGCAAATAGAATGATTTTTAATATTTAATTATAATAAATATTAAACCTACTTATTTTCAGGAGATAAAATTATCTAAGATTTATCACTAGATGATTGATCTCAGAAAAATCCTAAACCACGAAAATATAGGGTTTAATACCTATTAAAAATTAATTACTGAAATATGTAAAATGATTTTTACAACGCAAATTATGCATATAAATGCAAATCTTTTTGGACACAATGTCAAGCAAAATTAACTCCACTATATGTGATTTTTGGGGAATTTTTAGACCAATGGTTAATTAATGGCAAATTTAATAGCAAGAAATGGAGAAAATATGCGAACATCCACAACACAATTAATTATGAATTAGTCATTGATTAGAAAAATATCCACAAGGTGTCGAAATGTAGAGACTTAAATGATGAACATCATGCTATTTTTTTAATAATAAATAATGTCGAGAAAAGGTTTAAATTTGTTGAGAAACACAGGGGTACAGATGCAATATTTAAATAAAATAAATGAAAAAAAGAATGCAGGGGGATGGAAATGTAAATACCAATAATGTGGGGGATGTCACTGCAATTTTACCAAAGGTCACGTGCGATGCACGTGACCCCTGATCGGTAGGGACTTCTGCGTGATAAGGCGAAAGGGACGGGGCTCTTCCATAAATTTCCCACGCGGTCACGTGGGAGGCACGTGACCTGTGGGATGGGTGACATCCCTGATAACGACCCCCACGCACGTGCCTCGCATGTGTTGGGGTCTCGAGCCCAATGCCCGGCCGGCGAGGACGATGAAGAGGCGGAGCGAAGGCAAAGGCGGTCGGCGGTGTCGGTGAAGGTCGTCGATGATGTGGCTCGGAGGCAGAGGAGCTTAGCCTCTCCTGGCGGAGCGAAGGCAGAGGCGGTGCTTCAGTGGCTCGCGAGGGCCGGTCTCCGGCCAAGGCAGTGGTGGGAGGCCGGAGTGGAGGCGCCTGGATCCTTGGCGGCAGAGGTGCTTAAAAGGGGGCTTCGAGGGCCGACGTTGATGAAGCGTAGGTCATAGGAGACCAGCGTGGTCGGTGGAGCAAGGTGCTGGTGGCGGAGGAGTCGATGCTGTCAGCGGCGAAGGTGATGCTGGAAGCGACCGTAGCGGATGGTGGCGGTGGTCATCGGAGGTGATAATGGTCGAGGGGGAGAGAGATGATCGAAGGTGGGATTGCAATGCAGAGGAAAATGGAGCTTGGGAAGGTTTCTTGGAGATGGAGAGATGACGCGGAAGAAGGAGGGTGTACCTAGAGGAGGGCTTGACGGCGGTCGATCGGAGCTGAGCAGTGGCGGATGGCTGGGCTGCGATGAGGAGATCACCTCAGATCATGCCGGTGAGGCTGTCATGACCACTTGGAGAACGGCGGATGAGGGAGTCAGGTGCGGCGAAGCTCCTTAAATAGGATGAGGGTGAGGGAAGCCGACAGGGGGTTGCGAGATGAGCGGGGTGGTTGGGTGGTTGCGAAGATCACGGGGTGACGCGAAGACGAAAGGGGAGAGGCGGCGGAGGATTCAGAGGGCAGGTGCGGCGGTTGCGGAGGTTTCGGGGAAGAAGATGCACCGCGGCCGTTCGATCGGCCGTGGAGGCACCACGTGGCGGGGGTGTGAGAAGAGGCATGGCACGCGCGACTAATTTAATTTATTTTTTGTAAAGAAAAATGAATAAAAATAAAGCCCAAAAAATGCTGCCACGTGGCGGCCCCAGAGGCTGCCACGTGTCATCACCAGAAAAATAAAAAAAAAGATTTTGTAAAATAAAAAAGAAATAGTAAATGACCTCGGATCGAAAAAGTTCATACACAAAAAAATGCTCGTCTCGATGAAATCTACAACTTTCATGAAGACATCAAAACCAAAATCGATCAAATGCGCAACCCATGTACATAGAATACCTAGATTTTTGGGTTTTCTAATTTTTTGTCATTTTTAAACCCGATAAAAATCCAGAAAAAATATAGAAAAAATCAAAGATAAATAAAGACATCTAAATCTAATTTTTTTTGGATTTTTAATTAATAAGAAAATATGTACATAAAATATCAGGTCAAAAACCGCTAAATTATACAATGTACAAAAGAGTCCCAAAATCCAACTTTCACATACGAGCTCCGATTCACTTGAACTTGGTCTTGTTTTGAAGGTAATTGAATGTACATTAGTTCAAAAATGAGTAGGATCAAATCGGACATTGGATGGGGAGTATATGGGGCCTTTAGTCCGAAAATCCTGAAACTAGGGTTTGGGTTTTTGGTCCACTTAACAGGGTTAGTGATTTTTTTGTATTTTTCATTTATTCTTGTTAGTGATATGTACACAGTGGAGGTAGTTTTGTGTCATTCGGAGTTAGCAAGAAGGAGTTAAAAATCCAGGAAATTAGGCTATTTACAGGTCATTTATTGGCTTGGATTTTTGGCTTATTATTTTATGCAAAAACGATGGATAAAATGCCATTCTTACGCAAACA
Organism: Ottelia alismoides; assembly: GCA_037367405.1. Taxonomy (NCBI): domain Eukaryota; kingdom Viridiplantae; phylum Streptophyta; class Magnoliopsida; order Alismatales; family Hydrocharitaceae; genus Ottelia; species Ottelia alismoides. Next base: position 610,821 of record JAZKJV010002285.1, on the reverse strand, counting down.
TCCATGAATGCTAATTATGCAGAATAAATGCAGAAATGCTGATGATTTTGAGGGAATTGAGCTTAATAAATGAGACTTAGAGTGATGAATCCAAGATTCATCATCCAGCTCAAGTCCAAGCTAACCCAAATAGCCTTGGACATAATCAGGTATTAATCTCTGAGTATTCCGTACCTAAACACAAGCTCTTGTCGAATAATAATGCTTATCATATTTCTCTTAGGAGCAGAAGGACCGTAACCATGCCTGATCGAGTGAGGGAACACGGTGACATAGCCCAGTGTCCACAAATTCACACAATCCTGGGGAAATTGAGGAAGAAAGACAAGAGGAGAAAGAAAAAGACCCACCCACACCACCCGTGATACACTGCACAACTAGAGAGTCAGATTCTGAGATTGATGAAGAAACGCCACCAAGACATCCACAACAACTGACCACCAATTTCCCTTCTTTTAGTCCGAGTCATGTAAATAATTTTTCATTCAATAAAAGTGATGTTTTTTATCAGAAAAAGTCCATCTCTTTCCCTCGTGCTCTTATGACAGGAAAGATGAAAAACATAAAAAACCAAAAAAATGATAACGAGATGGCCCGCATCTACAGAGAAAATATTAAGGTCACTCTGTCCTTAGATGAGATGATAGAAAGAGACTCGGCTTTTCGAAAGTACCTTAAGGTGAGATGCACACCAACAAGGGCCAGCAAACAGACTCCTAGTCGAACAAAGAAACACATACTCTCTATTGCCACATCTCATCTTATAAAAAATGAGTTACCAAGGAAGAAAAGAGACATGGGTGCTCACTTTGTCACTAGCCAAATCAAAGAAACTAAGTTTGCAAGAACATTGTTAGATAATGGCTCATCCATCAATACAATGCCCACAACCCTATTTGAGCATCTGAATCTAGGTCCTCTTAAGCAATCTGCAACTATACTTCAATTCACAGATACATCAACTAAGAGGCCTAGGGGGGGAGATTCGAAATGTTGTCATCAACATAGAGGGATAAAATTACCCAGTAGATTTCACAATACTTGACATGGATGTCCCTAGAAATTGGAAAGACCCCCAAATGATATTAGGGTGACCCTTCCTTAGGACCGCAGGAGCTATATTCGATTACACATCCGGGAGAATCCAATTTGGAAAAGTGGAACTTAAAATGGAGCAAACTAGGTTTCAAAGAGCTGACACTGAGTCGAGCACCGAGTCTGAAAAATCAGAAACTGAGGCAGAATATACAGAAGCAACAATTGGGCCCTAAAGACAAAACCCAGCCGATATGATAGAATCAACCTCATCTGGAGAGGAAATTGTTGATGATTTAGTCTGCCAACTCATTCATGCATCTACCTATTCTCTTGGAGACTCAGAGGCCCCTTTGGACCTGTCAGTCCATTCTCCTTATGGTCAATCCTAGAGTAAGGAACACAGATCGGACGTGGCGCTTGCCTCACCACATTCCATCATTAGCGATTCGATCCCAGAAACACCCACGATGGTGGCCGATATTGATACACTACAAGCATACACATCACAACAAGAAGCACCACTGAGAGGACCAGATTCGAGTAACAATACAGACCTTGTAACAATACAGACCTACCTGAACTCAAACCATTGCCCCCTATGCTTAAGTATGCCTTCCTTGCAGGAAATAAGGGACAATTTCTGGTCATCATCAGTTTACATCTGACCGAAGAGCAGGAGATCTGCCTACTTAATATTTTGGAGAAAAATCGCAAGGCTATAGGTTGGAGATTGTCTGATCTTCTAGGGATAAACCCAGCCCTGTGCTCACACCATATTTACCTGAAGGATAATGCTAAACCCTCCCGTGAATGCCAATGTAGGTTGAATCCAAACTTACAAGAAGTGGTTAAGACTGAGATCGAAAAATGGTGTAAGGTTGGTTTCATATATCCCATCTCTGACTCCAAGTGGGTGTCACCCTTGCATGTTGTTCCGAAAAAGTCGTGACTTCAGATTATCACCAATAAGGAAGGAGAAGAGATCACGACACGGGTACCCACGACGTGACGTGTCTGTATGGATTACAGGCGCATGAATGTCGCAACGAAGAAGGATCACTTTCTGCTGCCTTTTATTGGTCAAATCCTGGAGGTTGGCAGGGAGAGAATACTTCTGTTTCTTAGATGGGTACTCGAGCTATAATCAGGTAGCCATCGCCCCCGAGGACCAGGAAAAGATGACTTTTACATGTCCTTTCGGCACATATGCATTCAAGCGCATGCCTTTTGGGCTTTGCAATGCCCCCAGCACCTTTTAACGATGCATGATTGCGATTTTTGCTGACATGGTTGGGGATTTCCTAGAGGTCTTCATGGATGACTTCTCGATCCATGGTGATTCATTTGATGATTTTCTAGCATACCTGGATCGAGTCCTCCAAAAGCGTAGGGAAGTGAATCTGGTGCTCTCTTGGGAGAAAAGCCATTTCATGGTAAAGGAGGGCATTGTATTGGAGAATGTCATCTCCAAGAAGGGAATGGAGGTTGATCCTGCCAAAGTCGATGTGATCAAGAAGTCAAGCAACCTACCAATGTGAAACAAGTACAGTCTTTCCTGGGGCATGTCAGATTTTACAGGAGATTTATCAAGAGTTTTTCAAAAATTGCTCGACCGCTAACTGACCTCCTAGGGAAAGACACTAAGTTCCTAGTAGATCATAAGTGTCTTGAAGCCTTCGAACTACTCAAAAGGAGGATCATTGAGACTCCCGTCCTATAAGCACCCAACTGGTCCCTTCCCTTCGAGATCATGACAGACGCATCCGATTTCGCAGTAGCGGCTGTGTTTGGACAACGAAAAGATGGAATCTCGTATGCTATTCACTACGCAAGCAAAGTTTTAGACCATGCTCAGAAAAATTACACTTTGATCGAAAAGGAAATGCTTGTTGTAGTCTTTGCCTTAGAACAATTTCGATCTGTACTTCTAGGATCGAAGGTGATAGTTTACATAGACCATTCTGCCATTCAATACTTAATGGACAAAAAAGACGCAAAAGCACGACTCCTTAGGTGGATACTATTACTTCATGAATTTAATTTCGAGATTAAAGACAAACCTGGGGTTAAGAATGTCGTGGTTGATCATTTATCACGGATGAAACATAACAGAATCCCTGAATCTAAATCCATCCGTGAAACATTCCCAGATGAGTCAATTTCTGTTATTGACTCACTCCCTTGGTATGCCGACACAGTGAATTGTCTTGTCTCCAAGAAAGTTCCTTAGGGTTGGCCCAGGAATAAAATTGATCAACTCATATCTGAAGCGAGACACTACCATTGGGAGAATCCGTTCCTTTTCTTTGAAGGACCGCATTGCATATGGAGAAGATGTATTCCTCAAGAGGAATACCAAAGTATCCTCAATCTGTGCCACACCTTGGAGGCAGGAGGACATCATTCTATGAAGAGGACTGCTGAGAATATACTGCAATGTGGATTTTACTGGCCGACCTTATTTAAAGATGCTTAGAATTTTGTCAGGTTGTGCCCCGTCTATCAGAGAATGGGAGGGACCATTGGTTCCAAAGATGCCATACCTATGCAATTAGTGATCATTTACGATATATTAGATGTATGGGGCATTGACTTTATGGACCCATTCCCTAATAGTCAAGTATTTGAATATATTCTTCTCGCAGTAGATTATTTATCTAGATGGGTGGAGGCTATCCCTACTCGAGAAACAGATAGCAAAACTGTTTGCAAATTTTTAAAAGATAATATTATTTCGAGGTTTGGAATTCCAAAAATATTAATATCCGATGGGGGTAGCCACTTTGTCAATCGAGAGGTGAAGAAGTTGACTAAGGAATACGACATCGAGCACCGTGTCGCTAGTCCTTACCATCCCCAATCCAATGGCATGGCCGAGGTGTCAAACAGAGAGGTTAAAGGAATTTTACAGAAGCTCGTCCGCCCTGACAGGAAGAACTGGTCCCAACTCCTGGACCAGTTTCTATGAGCTTATCAGACAACTTATAAGACCCCATTGGGCACCTCCCTGTTTCGAATGGTATATAGAAAGCCATGCCATTTGCCCGCAGAACTCGTGCATAAATCAGAATGGGAAATCAAAAAGATTAATTGGAACTGTCACCAAGGGCAGAAGAATCGAGAAATGGATTTGAATGAACTATCCGAAATATGAAATCATGCTTATGAAAACAACACCATTTACAAGGACAAAGTAAAGAGATGGCATGACAAGAACATTCGAACAAAGATCTTTGCCCCAGGGCAGAAAGTATGATTATTTAATGCAAAATTGAAAATTTTCCAAGGTAAATTGAAATCAAAATGGACGGGACCCTTCATCATAAGAGAGGTGCAATAATGGTTGAGATCTCAGAGACCACAGATAGCACACAAGCATCTATAGTCAGCGGTCGGCTACTTAAACACTTTTTCGAATCCAACGAGCAATTGGTAGAACAGATCTCCTTCACTCAGGGCATAACTTTTGATGAAAAATTTGAACTGCCCAGATAGACCACCTCTTCGAATCCAATACTCTCCTGTATATCCATCAACCCGCCCTTAGTTCCCCAATACTTAGTATAAGGGGACCGATATCATTGTGTATACATCACTTCCATTCTTTCTGTTCACCATCGACTTCCTCATTTCATAATTTTTCTTCCATTCTTAGTCCCTCCTCAAACGTCTAAGTATAGGGGGGCATGTTGACTTCTATTTTTATTGTCTCAACTATACTTAGTACGAGCTATGTCTACATTTCACTTTGTGTCATAATGACATAGCACAAGCTAAGTATAGGGGGTGTTTGTATATATTCTATCTACTTTATCCATAGCTCGTACTTTAATCATTTTTATCTAACATCGGGGATGGGTACAAGTAGTGTATATTATGTATATAATACCTGTTTTTCAAAAAAAACTTTTTGCATAAAAAATTCACTCATGGTCTTGCATTTCATCAAGCATTTCATGCATTCCTTGGTTGATATATTCCTGACACATTCACCATCACTCAAGACTTGAGGATTTTTAAAGACACTTGATTTCTGTGATCTTGAGAGTCTGAGCTAACGTGCCTTAGTCATTAGGGTTTTTGAACTTAATAGTCCACACTTCCCTAGTTTGAAAGATTTGAGGGCTATATTGCACTATTCATCTCTACCTTCAAAAAGAATATGATCAGCACAATCACTTTCACAACTGCATGATTGATGAGATGAGTTGAGATATCACTTAAGGAACTAGGACTAGAGATTTGAGTTTAGATCCGATCTAATGATGCTCGAGGATGGGATAAAGTTAATAAAGGCTTCAGAAAACCTGAGTGTCAGCAAAATCCTAACCAGTATGTGAACAAGTTCATATGCTATATTTTTGATATTTACCTATGTGCTAAGGTGTGATGAAACTTAATGGAAATTTTTGATCAGTTTGCGCCAATTTTTGGTAAAAGCAGTGGATCTAGCCAACAAAAGAGAAGAAAAAGAAATGTAAAAAAAAGCTCTATCATCCAAAGTCAAATTCCAAATGAGCTTCCACCAATGGCGAGCGCTCCCAAACATTTTCAAAGTGTCTACTTGGACCAAGCGCTAATTAGGACCATGGAGTCGGACTGGCACCATAAAAGGGCTCTACATCGTAAGAGATACAAGTCCGGGTATCGAAGGTATCTTAGATATTCAAAAGAGACACACCCCGATGTACTCCCAGAAAAACAAGTGCTGATGACTCCAAATTCTCTTGACGAACACATTGATCAACAAAAAAAATATACTTGTGTTGAGTAATAAGGCACTCGAGAGGTACCTTGTTCCAATGTGAGGGAGAGAAAATTAGACACAATCCTATGCCCTCCATCATCTGGCTGTCCATCTACACTTTCAAGTCTGACAAACTAATGAGACAGTTGAATGAAGCAAGAATAGACTTATTCCCTAGTGTTGAGGATTAGGTCTAGAGGAGAGTCTCTTGGATTGGAACTTTGGGTGATGTCTCAACTTGACTCTCATGAATGCAGTACACTAAAAAACATATCCTTATATTACATGTACAAACAGAGAGTCTAAAAATTAGAGAAGTTGGATTCCTTTTGATTAAAGCATGGTTGAGCCTAGAATTTTAGGATCACTCAAATTAAGAGTCTTCTATGAATTTAGCCTTGAAAATTCACATGCACAGTCAGGGATGTATTCAACTAAGTCATTCATTCATTGATGCTCGGCGACGAGCATGGTTTAAGTATAGGGGTATGATGAATCTTGTATTCATCATGCTAAAATTGGTCAATTAGGCTTTGTTCCCCAAAATTCACATGCATTTAATCATTAATAAAGCATCATTAGCATTCATACATGTGTAAATAATATTTGCATTTCATCATGCATAATTGCATTACAAATTCCAAATGTAAATTAGCCCAAAATCTGCGAACTTCTCATATTTTTAACTAATTCATCCTAACTCCGATTGATCCCAAATCACCTCCATTGTGTAGATATCACTAACAATATTAAATAAAAAATACAAAAAAATGACTAACTCAAATAAGTGTCAAATAATCCCAAAGTCTAATTTCACATCTGATGGAATTTTGTAAAATTCGGAGCTCATATGTGAAAGTTGGGTTTTGAGCCTCTTTTGCGCATTTTAACTTTTTGCTATTTTGACCTGAGTTTTTATGTACATAATTAACCCTTTTAATTTTATTTCTTCTTTATTTGTGTTCTTTGATGAAAGTTTTACATACAAATCCAAATCCAGATTAAAACGGAAATCAAAGAAACTGACCGAGTCCAAGTGTCCGTTGTGAGTCTGTATAAAAATTGCGTGTTTCATACTTCTATTTTATTTTCCTATTTTCTTATTTATTAACAATCCAAAAAATAAGATCAGAGTGTAGATAATTTTTTCGTATTTTATCATATTTTTTTAGATTTTTATACTTTTTAAAACCACCAAAAAATTACAAAACTTCAAAACGCCGATTTTCTATACACATAGAGAACCACCAAAAAGTCCACTTCACACAGATGGCCTCTTTTGCTCACGGATCCTTCACGAAAGTTGTCGATCTCATTGAGATGAACAACTTTCGTGAAGGATTTTTTTGATCTGAGGTTTTCTCCTTTTTCTTTTCTAATTTCTTTCCCTTTTTAATTTTGAATTTTTTTGAGGCGAAACGTGGCAGCCACTGGGCATGCCACATGTTACCCCACCTCATCTCTCTCATCTCTCCTCATCGGGTCACGTGCCTAGCACGTGACCCCCTTCCTCTTCCTCCAGCCGTTACCAACCTCCCCCCCTCGCGTGAACGGCCGACAGCGCCCCTCCCCTTCTTCCCTTTTGGCCATGCATGTAACGCCTCTGCGCCTTCACTCCACCGCTGCTCCTCCACGTAACAGCTGCGAGCACATAACCGACGTCATCCCCCTCCCCTCCTATAAAGACCCATGGACCTCCAACAACTAGACCATCTGCCGATTGCAACCATTAGTGAAGACCCTTGCCGGTGGTGACAGCCCTTGCAGCCTTCTCTTCTCCGGTGAGATCCGAAGCCCTACGGGGCTTCATCACTCAGAGCATCCTCCTTTGCATGACCTCTTGCTCCGATCGTCGTCATCGAGAAACTCACGCCACTCCAGGTACCCCCCTTCCTCCTCTCCCTCCGGTCCTGCTCCAAGGCCTCCACCCTCGCCCCAGCCAAAACACACTTCCACCTCCGGCCTTGCACATGATGGAACCCCACCCCCTCCTTTGTCCTGATCACTGACAATCCTCCATCCTCGAGCTCCATGCAGCCAGCTCCTCCCTCCTTGCTTAGCTCTTCCCCGGCCAGAACAACAGCGCAGTCGACCACCTCCCCCTCCATTTTTGCTAAACACGCTGCAGGTACAACTTTGTCGACCGAGCTGCCGCCCCTCCTTCGCCATCACCATCGCTCGGCCACTACGAAGGCCGAGCTCTGCCCTGCTATCACACTCGGCCCTCGCACCACTCCAGATGTGACTCACCCGCTTCACCTCCACCCACTGAACACGGCTTCTGTGGCCGGCCAAGGCTGAATTCCTCCTCGCGCTCGGACGTCGTCTCCGCTCCGGCCGAACCCCCGCCCTCGCCACTTACAGTTACAGTCGGATGGGGCAACCAGCCCTTGATCCGACGGCCCACAAGCTGCCACATCATTCCCCTCTGAGCCTCAGCCCCAGCCTCAAGGCTCGAGTCTCCCGGACCACCGATTACCGCCACATGGAGGCTCGGACCATCCGAGCCTCAGCCTCAGTCTGAGCCTCTCGTCTCCCTCATCGAGCTTCTGGTTCGGGCTCCGAACCTCAGCCCCATGCCCGAACCATAGGCTTGGCCTCACCGAACCTCCGCCTCACCGTCCGACCCTCCATACGCATGTGTGAGGCACGCGCTGCGTGGGTAAATTGCAAAATGCCCCCAAGGGTTCCTAATATTGCAGATATCCCCCCGACAGGGGTAAATTACATATAGCCCTCCCTCTTTGCGAAATTACAAATAAGCCCCTCAAGGGACCTGTTTGAAGGAAAAACTTTATTTTAATTACATCTTAGTTCCTGAAATTTCATTTCATCATATTATTTTCATCCAAATTCTGATTTAAGCATATAATATGTCATTTTGAAGCTATTTTCCTACTCTATCATTTAGCATAGTTTGTGGGCAGATCTGATGTTCTTTATCGATAATTATTATTTGAGAATCTTTGTTGATAAATGTAGGCTAATTTTGGCATATCTGCGCTACATTTTCATTGAGAAATTAACGATATCTTCTGCAGGAGTTCAGTTGAGGAATTTAATTGGATTAACCCCTTGATATCATTGTGGATTATTCTCAATAAATTAATATGTACATGGGGCTAAATCGTGGAATAATTAAATTTCCTTATCATTTCTCTGATTAAATAGTGATTTTTTAGGAGCGAATTACAATGAGTCATGACAGGATAATTCATTACCCTCCTTGCAACTTGAATTTGATTGGATAAATTACAATTTGAATTTCCTTTTGATCTGTGATTGATTTTGAGGATTTATTGATCATTGTATTTGAGGATTTAACATGTTTAAAATCATAGATCCTGGACATAATCTTCTCTGTTTATTTTCTTTACATCGCATCTTCATCATTGCATTGTATTATGTTGTCCCAACATAGAAATTTATCAACCATTTATTAATTATTTAAATCAATTTAAGACCACACAACTAAAAATCACCATTCCCTGTGTTCGACCTTGGTAGACTTGCCAAGAAAAATTTTCCACAACATTCAAAGATTGTGATTTTTGAGCAACCGATTTTCGCCTCCTATACTACAATTATCGATTATTAAAGAGGCGAATTTCACGTTCATCACCAGGCCCACACAGTTCATGACAAATTTAAAAAGAGCCTCGCCGATCACCATCACGTTCATCACATGTGTCTGCCTGGGTAAATTCTAGAAAGGATTAGGCGATTTTACATATTTACAGATAAGTCCCTGTAGGGACCATTTTAATTAGAAAATTTTATTTCATTATAATTTAGTACCTAGAACTTTATTCTATCATATCATTCTCATCTTTTATCCATTTTAATGCATAATACATCATTTTGAAGCTTGTTTAATGCTCTATCACTCTACATATTTTGTGAATAGATCAGAGGTTCTTTAATGATGATGATTATTTGAGGTGTCTAATGATCTATGCATGTATGCTAAAGTTTAATTTAATTTGCAGGGGCTCCATTGAAAAGATTTTGTAGATTAATTCTCTATTGATTATTGATAATTATTCTTGAGGAATTAATCTCTGTAGGGGCTTGATTGAGGAGTCGTAATTAGTTTATTTTCATGATATTTTATGTGATTAAATTTTATTCTATTGAAGATAAATTATAGGGAATTTCTAGGTCATTTCTATTTAATGATCATTAAGAGATCTCATTATTTTACAGAACTATTCGTTGATTAATCTTCTAGCCTGTAATTCAGAGTTAAATCAAATATATTTCTTGAACTTTTTTAAGATCTCTGATTAATTTTGAAGATGAATTAATCGTTTTAATTGAGGATTGAAAATAAACATAATCATAGATCATGTGCTTCATTATTTCCTCTATTTATGCGCTCATTTTTTTACTTTATTTTCTAAAATAGAGATTAATATCACAACTAGTTATTTATTAAAAATTGATTTAGAACTACGCAACTAGAAATAAGTTATTCCACGTGATCGACCTTGGTACACTTGCCAAGTAAAAGAATTTCCACAATATTCAAGAGTTGTGGTTTTTGTTGATCTGATTTCTACCTCCTATACTGCAATTCATGATTATTAAAGAGATGGATTTCTAGTCCATCAAAGGATGTTAAGCCGAGATCCTTCTTCAGATTTGAGTGATTGTGTTGAGGAGGGCTTTCGTAAGATGGTGGCGTTCTGGTTGGACTATCAACCTTCGAGGATGGTGGTGATGAGACTTGTACAGAAGCTTGTTTTGATACGGAGGCACATTATGGAATACACTAAAGGCATCCACGCCTAGTGGCATAGACAAAGGGTCATGGCTCATAAGGATATTACTCGGTTGGATGCCTTGGAAGACGCTCGTCGCCTGACGATAGAGGAGTTAAAGAGGGACATACGTCTACAGGAGGTGCAATTAGAGGACATGATGAAGGAGGCTAAATGATGCCATAGATCAAGGTAGAAGTGGCTGAAGGATGGGGACAATAATACCCACTTCTTTCACTCAATGACAAGAGAGCAGTGGCATGTGAACTATAG